>VUJU01006157.1:0-11231 GCA_009835225.1 Aphis craccivora
GGGTATATGTCAATTGCGCCAGAAATCACAGGTAAGGAAAAAAAATTATGGGATTCAAAAAGGTTATACATCAACTGCGCTGGACGATATTTAGGTCCAAAAAAGATTATACATTAATTGCGCCGATACTGAAGTTGAAAAATAAGTTGATTACACACTAGGCGATTTGAACGTACTCGTCTGCGTTTATATTACACACGGACGATTTAAAATCGCGACGTTTTAAACTGTACTATACGTTGTCTATCTAAATTATTACCAATCTACCATTACAAGAAATAAAATTTTAATACTTTTTGACAATATATTCATATGTAATTTATCATCGTTTATTTATATGTATTTTAATTTTTATGATTTAATTTTTATATTTTTTAAATTACACTTTATTTTATATGTTTGATATTATATTATAATCTAATAATAATAGTATAATAATATGATATTTTATAATATCTTCCTGGCACAATAGATATATATTATGTATACCAAATTAATTTGTGATAAATTTATTGGTGCAAAAGACGTATACCTTTTTCGTTTGGGATAAATCCACCGGCGCAAAAGATGTATAAATTTCAGGTAGTCTAGAAATATCGGCGCAATTGACAAACACCGGTTTTCTGATGAAAACTTGTTTCCTGAAGGAACATCAAACGATCTAGACTCAATTAGTATTATTACTGACAGCTCTGGTATATGTTACCACTAAATTCTTATATTTTGCAATAATGTTAGTATATTAAATACATATAATAATTATGCATGTGAATTATTCACATATACTTATCAAAAAAAAAAAGCGGGCAAGTGAGTACCGCTCTGCTGTACATTAGATGCCGTGTGGATCATTATTATATATTAGCTCAAAAAAAGTCAAAATGTTTTGTGAGTTAAATCATGTAAAGAAAATGCCAATCATGATAATCGGTAAAATTTTCAAGGATCTACGGCTTATACTTTTTGAATAATAACAAATATTTAAAATCGTTTGAGGATAAATCGTTATCGTTACGTTATTTCGTAAAAATTTAAAATTCAAACGCACTTAAAATTTTTCCTTTAATGATGATTCGAGTTTTCTCTATGATACTTGAAGGAAAACTTATGGAAAACTTAGTGTTTGTATTTTTAATCCTTAGTTATTAACACAACAAATTTTATGATTTTTCAACTTCAAAATTACTTGCAAATTTTCGCGTTTTCGACAATGCTAACCCCCCTGGCTACGGCCTTGTACTCAACTATTTTCTTTGTCGAGTTATTTGAATTTTCGGCTAGGTATCATCGTAAGTATGTAGGTACATATTTAGGTTTTATGCGATGCGGTGGTCCAGATATTCACAAATAATTGTTTTAAAAAGTATAATATTTCGTACCATAATACGTATACAATATTATACTTGTTGTAAATTTGTATTTTATATTTCATGCTTTGTATAGTACAGATTATGTTTTCTGATTTAAATGCACACAATATCCATTTGTCATTTTTTTTTTCATTATTATTTAACGTGGTTGAATTTAAAATAGAAAATAATATGTAGATTAAAAAGAAAATTGTTTTGAATGATAGTATTCTATTTTCAGTATTTGACTTCTGTTATTCTTAGTATTTGTAATAGGACCTAGCGCATCTAATATTAAATAAATAAATACTTTGAGAAATAATTTAGTATAAAAACTTTGTTCAGTGCATCATAAAACTGCGTATAGGTAAGTAATAAAAATCATATTATAATACCTATAGAAATAGAGTATAATTTATTTACATATTTCATAGTCTTAACTTTAAAGTATGAAATGACTGTACTTGAATCTCGATAAACTATTCGGAATTGGTAGCATATACAAATAAAGTATATTATTATTTATTATCATTAAACAGTGACAAAATGTCGATTATGTACATTTAGTTGCCTATATATTACGGCTGTGTAATTGCAATTAACGATTAAAATGCGTTAACCAAGTTATGAGGTATTGACAAATTCTACAAAATATAAAATGTTTAAATATATTATTACACGCACAAAGTTACTTTATCGTGTTAATATTCAACTATGCCAGAATAAAAATTACAAAAGAGTTTTTAAAACAGTTTATTTTCCATAATTTTTCAAAATTAACCTCAAATTCGGCGTGGATATAAACATTGCATATCAGTTGTGATAATAAATGATAACTGATACAATCAACTAGAAAGGCCGAAGCACATTTTGAAGTTCAATACTTCAATATTCTTCTGTAGATTTAGATTTAAGTTCTAAATTCTAATATTAAATATAACTTAGGTAGTTAAGTTTTAATAACAATCACTATACCAATTTTGTGTAAGTATTAAAAATTCTGATTGTGTTTATCCGCATACACTTTAAAGTATCTGTATTAAGAATAACTATGCAATTTTTATTGTAGACTAACTATTTTATGTCATAATTATTATATAGACGATAAGTTACATACATAATTAGTTTATGATTGATATTTGATATTGATTAATTAGACCTGTGGTCATCATGCCACCCAAAAAAGTTGAAGAACCAGAGAAGAAGCCACTTATTGGACGTGTGGGCACAAATCTGAAGGTTGGAATTGTTGGTATACCAAATGTTGGTAAGTCAACGTTCTTCAATGTCCTCACCAAGAGTGAAGCTGCAGCTGAAAATTTTCCATTTTGTACCATCGATCCAAATGAAAATAAGTATTTTTTATAGTTTATTATGATAATCGTATAATTCTTTACTATGTAGGTAATATCTACTATCCATTCATATGTTTTGCTAGTGGTGTTAAGTTTATTTTAAAAAGTGGTTTAGTTCCTAACTTAAACCTATTTACTTATCTTATCATTCAAGGTCCACAAAGTTTGTTTAAATATTAATATTATTCCATTTTCACTCAAAAATATCTAAAATACCTACTATACTATTAAAATTTTTAGAAAATGGCGCTATTTAAGCTAAAGCATTACTCTTTAATATTTTTTCAACATTTTTATTTTTTATAAGTATATAAGCTAATTAAAAAAAAATGTGTAATACCTTATAAGTACTGATTTTTTTTTTTATACTATTTTAGTTTGTCACTTTTTTAAGCTAATAATAATTTTTTTTTTTGTATACATGATCAAATTTCACTATATAATATATAAAATAAATAAATTATAGTATATATTATATTGAATATCTTTTTTTTTCAAGAGTAAGCTATTCCATGACGTGTTTTTTTTTTAGATAATTATGTTTAAAAAAACACTCCATATAAAAAGTATTATTTATAGAAGCCATGTTAGTAATATATATTTAATTTTTAATATTTATGCTATTTTAAATAGTGGAATAATAATATAGTATAATTTATTTTTATTATATATTATGTACAGTGTCGGCCTGGCCAGGGCAGCGAGGCAGCGATCGCTGCCGAGGCCCTCACCTTTTTTAAATTTTTTTAAAATTTAAAATCTAAAATTTAATATCTAATAAAGAGTATATGATTCAAATTTGTAGAAAATACATCTATTTTTTTTAGTTAAAAGAAATATTATGTACACATTTATTATAATAAGTAATAACAAAATAATAGTTTAATTTTAATTATATATTTTCTATATGTTGTGTATGAAGTCAAATTGTTATGTATTTAAAAATAATACATTAATTAATATGCTACAAAAGTATTCATTTATAATGTATATATTTTATATGTGCCTATGTAAGATATCACAAAACATGACTTTCGAAATTTAAACTCAATCTTAGATAAATTTTGACTAAAAACTGAGGCCCTAAAAAAAAACCCTGCCTAGGCCTTACATACTCCAGGCCGACACTGATTATGTATAGTGATGGTAATTGCTATATATTAATTCAATTAATTTTTTTATCACAATCATCACATATAATGTAAGAGGTTCAAAATTCAATTACATGCTATGTGCAAGGGACCACTGTGTTAAATTATTGTAAATTTAATTTGAGATTAATTATTATAATTAATATAAATTAATGATAGGATTTTTTTTTGATTTCCTTTCAGCAAGTCGTGTACCAGTTCCGGATAAACGATTTGATTATTTAGTTGAATATTTCAAACCACCTAGGTAAGTACCTATTATAATTATTCCAAATCATATGTAGAATTATACAGGTAGAAAATGTACTGTTTTTTTAAGTTTTTTTTTTAAATCTCTCAAAAGTTAAAACGTGTTTTGATGTACCACCATACTTTTCAACCTAATTTTTTGTTAATCTATGCATTTTATAATTGAAAAAACAAGTATTATTTATAATTTCTACTAATAGTAAATTAAGGAATTGGTAAAATTTACATAAGTTAATAAATAATAGTATATGATGTACCCATTATGTAATAAATTTGGCATAAAGTAGTTTAACATTCTGTAGGTACTACTAATAGAGAAATGAATTACTAATAGTAATAAATAAATAAATAAACAAAATTATCTGGTCTAAGAACTGGCTACCTTTATATTTTGAAATTGTTCAGTGTGTATAAAATAGTACCCATGGGCGCCCATTGGGAGGGGCAAGATAGGGCACTTGCCCCCCCTAGACAAAAAATATTTAAAATTTGTATCTCAATAAATATTACCATAATATTATAATTATCTTTATAACCATACATTTGAGAATTTTTTTATTTTGACCCCCCTTAAAATGTTACTTATAGGCGCCCATGATAGTACCTAGTTACCTAGTTATTGCAACAAAATTATATCTCCATATCTATTATATAATAGATCATTTAACAAGCAGAGATACCGGGTTTTTGCAATGAAATGTAGACAAAATTATAATTTATCAGTGAAACATACTTTTCGATGAATAAAAGTGAATAGTCTTCACTTGTAAGGACTTTTCGATTACCTACCTATAAAATATCCTTTAGAATCTAGATAGTAGAAGGTCAACAACTTATTATTGGATTTAAATTTAATACAATTATTATGGATGCCTTTAATAATGACTTATTTAGTTTTTTTAATTTACAGATGACTTACATTTTTAGATGTCGAATAAATGTTTATTAAATTATTCAAATCTTATTAGGAATTTTCATATACAATTCATAATAAGGTACTTAAATTTTAAGTTGAGATTGTAACTCTTAATCTCTTGCAAGGTCCAGGGATACATTAACAATCTTTTATAAATATATCAAAGTAGTAAAGTACTTATTGTATAAAATTGTATCAAGTATTGTAATTTGTAGATGTTTAAAATGTATTGTCTAGAGTAACTAAATCGTGTTTAAAATGTAATCAAAAAACCAAAAAAACTTAGGTATTTAATTCAAATAAAGTTGTTTATGCGTTTTTTTAATGATCTGCGGGTTATTGGATATTGTTTAAACAATGTTCACGTGAATTTTGTACTCGGAAAATCGAACGTAAAACGCATACGATTGTTCGTTAGTTTTATTATATAAAAATAATGACGATTTTTACAATCTATAACAGAAGCCGGCAGATCGCTCTCAATTAACTTTAATGGCCCATTAAATCATGTTTACAAATTATTGTACGTATAGGTTTATAGGCACGGCGGTGCCAAAAATATTGTCGGCGCTATAATAAAGCATTCTATAATTCTATAATATTATTATACGAGACTTGTAGTCAGGTTATATTATAGGTACCTATACCTCCTCCTATGTGTAGGTCGTAGACGACACCCTTCGGTCCGGCTGAATGCCCGCGGGGGCGGCAGTTCGGGTAAAAAATCTAAAAAACCGACAGAGTCGCCGTCGCCGTAATGTGACCTAGCTATTAATAAGGTCAGCGAGGATAGATTATACTAATATGATATGAGATCGAAAAATCTTCGTTTTCATTCACATCGCGCAATAACAGTGTAGATTGGTACCTGTGTACCTTCGGAATAGCTTCCCAGTTCCCACAAGCACCGCGGCGCCGCCGTCGGGTATACTGATTTATTAGGAGGAAATCTCGGTCGGTAGCTGTGGTCGTACCCACCCATCCGTGTTGCGTTGACGTGTAATTCCAGAGGACGAAAAAAAAACCAATCAACGGTCGTTCCCGGTGGGCTTTGTAATTTAAAATTTTTTCCCTCGTAATTCACCTTTGGTTTAACGGGATTTTAATTCAGGGCTCGGTAGGTCGTAGGTGTACTACTACACGTTTTAATTTAGTTTTATACTTTAAGATACAATTCTCCATCGTTATTTATGACCAGAGACATTATCCATCTAATAATATATTATATGCCTTCTTACTTGATAATATACGTATAAGTTTACATAATATTTAATATATTATAATAGTTTGCGTTAGTATATTTTTTATTGCTAGGACAGTATTCATATAGTACAAAACCTGATTCAGGATTTTAAAAATATATTTTAACTTTTTTTTTTTTACTTAATTTCTAGTGCATTTTTTTAACATTTTAAAGAAATGATTTTTGTTGTTCTATCATAAAATATATCTGTTGGTTAATTATTGATAAGTAAACTAAAAATTATTAATTAACAATATTCGACAACAACTTAAGTACATGTTTATATTACTTACATATTTAATAAAAAAAAATTTATATTTATTATGGGACAGAAAATTATTATCTATAAATTGTTTTAGATTTTTTCATAAGTCATTTTATATAAGTTTATTTTTAGTTATTTACAACATTAAAATCCTAGTCTAGATTGTAATGTTTTTATTCTATGTTATATTTTTTTTCAGCAAAGTCCCGGCATTTTTGAACATTGTAGACATAGCCGGGCTAGTAAAAGGAGCTGCGGAAGGTCAAGGTCTTGGGAACGCCTTTTTGTCTCACATAAAAGCGTGTGATGCGTTGTTCCATTTGTGCCGTAAGTTATTAAATCAGCAAGAATCATTTTTTTTATTTTAAATAATATTTTTTAAAATTTTCAAAACACATTTTTGTTTTTGACAGACATTTGTTGTTAATCAGTTATTCATTTTTAAATGATTAAATCTTAACCGTGTATTTTATGTATAGTATAACAAGAAAAGCAACCATTTAACATAATTTATTGGTTAAATGTCCTAATTGTACTAAATTATATAAAGAAACTAGAAATGTATAGCTTGCTTATAAAGTATACACTTCTTTGTTTCTATTTTATGATATAAAGAATCGAAATAAAACAAAACAAAATGTGATGTTCATTTCAATGTTTAATAGCTCAGAGTAAGAATATATTTGTTTTAAAAACCGTGTACTATGTTAGAATTATGTTGATATTAACTTTCATTATTATGATTTACATGAGTTTTAAATAATTTACTAGTACAAAATATGAAATTGTTTTATTTTACGTTTTTTTATTTGTTATTGTTACACAATAAACGTACAATAATTTATTATTTTATAATTTATCCAAAATTAATAAAAAAAAAAAAAAACAACTTGTGCAATGGTTAACTATAAATTTTCTTAAATTGTATGAAAATATTTTAACAAAATGTATTTCTTCATCTATACATTTTAAAATCATAAAAGTCTTGAGGTTGCAATTCTTTGTTATCTTTACACTGAAAAATTGTAATAGTTATAAACATTTTTCTCACAATATATAATAAATAATAATATAATATGCTATATTGTTATTATATCTAGGTGCATTTGAAGCCGAGGATGTAATCCATGTTGAAGGAGAAGTTAATCCTATTAAAGATATGGAAGTTATTAATGAGGAGTTACGTTTGAAAGACGAGGAATATTTTAATGCCAACTTGGAAAAACTTGAAAAATTAGCTATACGTGGTGGAGATAAAAAACTCAAGCCAGAATACGTATGTTTTCTGCCACTAGTCACAGTTTTAAATAATTTTAACACTTAAACTATGTTTGCAGGACACTTTTCTAAAAATCAAAACTATTTTAGTGGATGAAAAGAAACATATCAGGTTTGGCGATTGGAGTGCTCTTGATGTAATAATCAATAAACCAGAAATTGATTACCTAAATTACTGATTAATTTTATTATTTTCAGATAGACTTTCTCAATAAACACATGTTCATCACGACAAAACCAGTCATTTATTTGGTAAATCTGTCGGAAAAAGATTATATTCGAAAAAAAAACAAGTGGTTGATAAAAATTAAAGAATGGGTTGACAAAAATGATCCTGGTGCAATTATTATTCCATTTAGTGGAGTTTTTGAAAATAAAATTATTGAAATGGAAGAACCAGAACGCAAAAAATACATGGAAGAAGTTCAGGCTACAAGGTTAATTATTAAAAAAATCATTTGAAAAAATTAAACATTTTAGCAATTTGAAACTAAACTAAAGAAATTAAGTTCAAAATGTTTGAATATGACAGCAAATTAATTTAAATTTATTTTTGATAGGTACACAATATACTACATTAATTTTTACTTCCATTATAATTTTAAATTTGCTAAGGTTAAATTTTGAATATTTATAAGTCAGAGTTAGAGTTCATAAAAACCTATCCAGGACAAGATCTAGCATATTTTTTACCTGGGGCAAAGTATAAAATTAGAGCCTTCTCATAATTCAACCCCCTTTTTTATGCTACTATTATTTGGTAATTAGGCACCTCCTGACCAAGACTTCCAGGGCATGTTTCCCTCAGTTTGTCTCCCCTAATCTAACCTAACCTATCTTTAACCATTATCATTCTTACTAATTCTTATTTTATTCTAATTCTTTTTTTGTATGTTTATTAGTGCTTTAGATAAAATCATTGTTCAAGGTTACAAAGCATTGCAATTACAGTACTTTTTTACTGCAGGACATGATGAAGTCAAAGCTTGGACTATTCAAGTAAATTTAAAATAGAAAATTGTTCATAGAATTTAAGTTTTATTTAATTATTTTTAATAATATATATAATTTAAAACTATAGAAAGGTTTTAAAGCACCCCAGGCAGCAGGAAGAATTCATACGGATTTTGAAAAAGGATTCATTATGGCTGAAGTAATGAAATTTGAAGATTTCAAGAATGAAGGTTCTGAAGCTGCTTGCAAAGTAAATAATAAAATATATTTTATACCTAATTATAGGTTCTAACATTTAAATACAATATTATATTAAAAATTTCAGGCTGCAGGAAAATACAGACAACAAGGTCGAAATTACGTTGTTGAAGATGGAGATATTATATTTTTCAAATTTAATGCTGGAGCCGGTTTGAAAGATGCCAAAAAAAAATAAAATGTTAAGTTTTTTTCTAACATTTAAATCAATAAACATTATAATTTTCTGATAATGAGATAATTTGTTCGATTTTTGTTATTATACTTAATACTTAATATGTTTTTGTTTGCATCATAACAATATCTTCTATAATAATGTAATGAATAACAATGTACTTGGTAAATAGATCTTTAATAATGCTTTAAATATAAAATTAAATTGGTATATTAAAACAAATACATAACATAATAACGTGTGATGGTGTATTAAATAAAAAATTCTAAATGTAACACCATGTATTCCTAAAAATAATTTATTTATTAATAATAATAATTTTAATAACATGACTAATAAACAAAAAAGGACTAAGAAAACATTAATTTAAATTATTAATCTTACTTAATTTTTCAGTCACTTTTTTTGGGGTCAGCTCCAAGTCGATTGCCAGACATTTTTCTAGTATACGTCTATAAATAATAGTTAAATTTTATCACACATAAATTATATTGGTCTAAAATAATGTAATAATACCTTAATAATTCGTCTTATTTTTACTTCTTTTAGTTTTTCTGGAATGACCATTGAAGTAGTAACCGCGTTTCCCAAGAACAATATAAAAAAACATCCTGACAAAACAGGAACCTAAAATGTAAACAACATGATTATTTATTAGGTTATGCTTGATATTTTAGTAAGAGACAATAAATTGTCTTTATCATATAACATTGATAGGATTAAAACAATATGTAAATTAAAAGCTGAACTTATTGTTCTAACTAATAGGTATCTTTATTTTATATTTTAAACAAATAAAAGTCATAATGTTGACTCTGAAGTTATATCACTAAAACGCTACGTGTAAAACTGGTATACATCATCAAAATATGCAATTTAGCACCAATTATTAAGAAAAATGCAAAACAAAAAATTTGTTTATGGATATCTTTAACTTTTATGTCCATATTTTATTTTAAAAGTCCTACATATATATTTTCCAGATTCTGAACGGAGTGAAGAATGTATTGATTTTACAATGATGTATGTTTTTTTTTTTTGTGTCTATGTACAGCATAATTAGTTGAATAATGCTCAAATTTCAAACTATGGGGGTGGTTTCCGATGTAAAAGTGAATATCCTTGGTGCATTATACAGGTAAAAAGTTAACATTTTCCAACAGTTATCAAAAAAATCGAGAAAAACAAAAAAAAAAAATGACAGAAAAACGGGAATTTTTACGCAAAACCAGTTTTTGACCAAATCGATTTTTTTTTATGGTTGTAATTCAAAAACTAATCACTGAAAATACTTGAAATTTTCACCAATTGTTAATGTCAGTGCTATCTATACATAGTTAAATTATCAAAAATTTTTAACTTTTTTTGAGTTATTTATAGACCACTGAAATTTTCGATTTTTTTGAGAAATCTTTTTTAAAGTGTCGATTAAAAAGTTTTGGATGACCAAAGTTTTGAAAATTTAATACAAGGTTCCTTATGAGCTGTTCTTATTGCAGCTAAAAAAAATCGTTAGTCACAATTTTGTTTTACAAGCGTTTATAGTTCAAATTTTTAAGAAATCTGTCGAAAACGCGAAAATTTGCAAGTAATTTTGAAGTTGAATAATCTTAAAACTTTTTGTGTTTATAACTAAGGATTAAAATTACAACACTAAGTTTTCCATGTGTTTTCCTTCGAGCATCTATAGAGAAAACTCGAATCATCATTATAGGAAAAATTTTAAGCACGTTTGAATTTTAAATTTTTACGAAATAGCGTAACAATAACGATTTATCCTCAAACGATTTTAAATATTTGTTATTATTCAAAAAGTACCTATAAGTCGTAAGAACTTGAAAATTTTACCGATTATTATGATTGGCATTTTCTTTACATGATTTAACTTACAAAATATTTTGATAATCTTTTTTTTGAAGTGTCGATAAAAATTTTTTGGCGCAATCAAAATACTTGAAAATTTAATACAAAGTTTCTCATAAGTTATTCTTATAGTGATTAAAAAATTATAAGAATACATAGGCACAATTTTTTTTTA
>VUJU01006158.1:0-11227 GCA_009835225.1 Aphis craccivora
TGAAAATTTAATACAAGGTTCCTCGTAAGTTGTTCTTATAGTGATTAAAAAACTATAAGAATACATAGGCACAATTATTTTGCATTAGCATTTGAAGTTAAATATTGACAAAAATTCGTCAAAACCATGAATATTTGCAAATTATTTTGTAGGTATGATTTATAAAAAATTTTGTATAAGTATCTATAAGAGTTGAAAATTTAATACAAGATTTTTCATAAGTTTGGCTTACAATAATTATAAAAGAACTTAAATTTTGGTGTATTCAGGCCATTAATAATAAACCACCTTTTTCACCAACCACTGAAAATTATATCCTAGGCTGACAAATCATCTTCGTTCAGAATCGTTTTTCGTATACAATGATGCCTATCATTGGATTCAAATTTAACACTTCTATAATACCTATATAATAATGATCCACACGCACCTAATGTACAGCAGAGCGGTACCCACTTACCCGCTTTTGTCATTTTTATGTCTTTTCTTTGACACATAGATTTGAAAAACGTAACGGAGGTCGCGTAACAGAAAAAGCGTTATATAGAAAGCGTTACGATCTGTCTTGTCACAAAGAATCTTAAAGTGTTATGTTACTTTTATCCTGGTTACTTGGTTACCCATGGTAACGGGAAATTATCTGCCTTGGCACACAGAATCGAAAAGTGTAACGATTAGTCTTTGATAGATCGTGGTTTTTTTATGTGAGACATAAAATGTCTCACTTCATTGCAGATTCGTATGCAATATGACATGATTTTTTATTTTATTTTATGAAAATTGTTTATGCTGCTCCTATTTTCTTTGTATAACCTTTAATATAATTATTATTATATAAAATATAATAAACCTTTGTATAACTCTTTGTATGATCTTAAAATATATATTTTCTATTTACTTTACGCTTTATGAAATAGCATCTATTGAAATATCAATGAATATAAAGATTGTTTAATACTTTTTTTATTACATACCTATATTCTTGAATTATATCTACAATTTATTCGTTATCGCAACTATAGAGGTGGATACCTACATATATATTTTTTTTTAATATTTAGGACATTTACATTTTTTATGTAGATATATTTTATTATAATAATTATACTAGCAATATTATTCTTTATAGTATATACAAATCTATTATAATATTAACCATAATATTATTATATTTATTATTTTAGTCATAGCCACTTAGGTATAGTCTTCGAAAGCATTAAATTACTTTGGCGAGAGTATAGGCGTGTTTATTTTGTTTAGGTTTCTTGGTTTTGTGTGTGGAATTAAAAATAGACACATGATTCCATTAAAACTCATTATTGTAATCCTATCATATTCATTATGGAAACCTTAGGGATACTACTACTTACACAACAAATTTGACTTGAAGGGTAAGCACCTTAGTGTCCTTAATAGTCCGACTATCAATCGTTCGCTGTTTTAGAATTTTAGATGTTTATTATTATAGCTATTAGCAATTAGGTACTAGGTAGTAATATTATAATGTCTATTTAACTATGTTTGGCAACAAATCTAGCGTTGTACAACATTTAGAAAACCTCCATCACTCGGTCGAATGTCTCACCGACCGTAAACGTAAACTTAGCACTCGCAATGTTCGTCGATCGATAGATAATCATAAAATACCACTGATTTAACTGATGTATAGATTCGTATTGAAATCCATCGGTTTATCGCAAAACTATAATTTTTAACGCGCCTATTTTTACACAAAGACAGACTGTTGTAGCCGTATTATGTTTGTCAACAGGAGGGTGTACAAACAAAATATCAAATGTACGGTGGATATTAAGGTTTATCTATACACTATCATACTTCTACAACCAGCGGAGTTCAATGACAGAAACCACTTTTACCTAATAAAATACCTAATCGTTTCGCTAAAATATCGGCGAGGGTAGGTACCCAAAATTCCCCTCGTGTGCGCGGCCGGCCCGTCGGTGTGTGGCGTAGAACGGTATCACACGTCCAGGAAAACAAAAAAATCGAAACCGCTTGAACGCGCGTTACGCGAGCTTACTACGACGCATCGTTTTATGTAAGCAAATATTTGATATACCTTCTCTTTAGAAGGAATGAGAAACAAACAAGCCGCGGCGTCTAGTAAATATAATATATGAGTTTCGTTATTGGCTAACCAACGTAAACAATATAACACTATATACGTATTATACGTATTGTCTGCGTGCTGTACATCATACACGATCGCGACAGTTGAAATAATGACGACAGCGATACCCTATTATAATCGAGGGTCGAATATTGTGGAATTAAACGTATATACGCATTGTACTCTCGTTAACGACGTGTAATAAATATTATAATATTATAGCCCTTGAAAACATTAAAACAACGTGTGCCGTAATAACGGATAAATGCTTTTTTTTTTCATAAGAATTTTAAATTTTAAATTTTTTTTTTTTTTTTGTACGCACTACTAGTTAACGTTTTTGAACACTCATAATACGTATTATGACACATTACCAAATAAAACTCGTACTAATTTCATGTCGGGATCTATTAATTCAGACGTTCACACGACTTGTTATTAATGCATAGTAATACTTAGTAGTTATATATTAGGTACGTTAAAACGGTTACGATTCTCATAGATATTATAGTATGCAGCCGATTTACGCAATCGCCACGGGTAAAGCGATAAACTATTAAACTTTGTCCGCCTAAAAAAAAAAAAAAAAAATGTATCAGAAAATACAGTGTTATACGTTTTGTAATTTCGAATACGCGCTGAACGAAACGTTTATTAAAAGGCATTTGATTTTTGATTTTATGCAGGTAAATACGTAAAAATTGAACTCGCGCATTGTTTACAACACGTTATATTATGTGTATTATTTCCACATCGAATATTATACACTACCTATATATAATCTGTATAATACACGCGTTTGCGTATATTTTGCATTTATTATGCATACGTATACCGTAATTATTATTATCGCAAAATCATATATATTATTATAATATATACACTTATGAAATATTTAAATAGTACGGTATCCGCGAATAAGTTTCGAACGCGCTAATGCACGATGTCGAGACTAATAATATGTTTAATAAGCGTACACGACACGGTCCATTAATAATAATGGTATCGATCGCGCACATCGCCCGCCCGTGATGATATAATAATAATAATATTATAATATGTCATCGGCATATAGAGTGTATACATTAAATAATATTATATAGTGTGTGCACTATATACACACGGCCACGTAAATATAATACACAGATAATATAAACTTTACAACTCGATCCAGATATCGTGTTTTAATTTACATCGAAATGCTATTTACATTAACGATTTTTACTGTTGCCATACAATTTCATTTAACAATCGTATAATAATAATAATAGTATACGACACCGAGTTTGTGGGCGTTTATGCGTCGCTACAACGCAGTGTCATACTATGTACAATTGAATAATTAATATTATAATGACGTATCAAAACAACAAGCATATAGGTGACGGTGATATTGATTCAATGCGCGTATGTGCAGGATAACGTAATTGAGTAATTTACAAGAGTTTTCACTGACCGACACTCAATGCAAATATGTGGTTAACATTTTATACTATGCGTTATAATCAAAATAATATACTATAAACTGCATATAAGTACTAAATATTACTCCGAGGGTGCCATCACTGCAGAGTGACTTCTCCCCTCGCGGATCATCATTCTTTAATACCTCCGTCAAATTTGCTTATTGCTGTACTCATTGTAAATCGTCGTATTTCAGGCGAGCACCCAGAGGAGGTGTTTCGGATGCTAAAACACCCCCTTCCAAGCGATATAAAAAACTATATGCTGAAAATGGTTCAGGTTAGGTTATAGGAAGGATTATATTTTGTTTAAAGAAATATTCAAAAGTTAAACGTATTTTATAATTTATTATGTGACCGTGTATGGCTTTATTTGATGGACGTATGAACCGCCCCCTTTTTAAGTTGTATATGAATACAAAATTAAAAAAAAAAAACATCCTTTTAAAAAATCCTGGATCGTAGGCCATATGTCATTTTTCAAATATAAGCATGAATTAACTTTAACATCTCAATCGATTAAAAACAACGCACATGAGCGTTTTCACGTCCGAGTACGAGATCGTCGTTCGCGCATCAATGATTTGTCTATACACAGACGAAAAAAAAATCTCTTTTTAATTAGCACGTACAATTTTATGCCCACCAAAATTAATATACGTGTTAATAAACTTTGAGGGTATTATTTATGGTTGAGTTTGGTATTGAAAATTTCAGAGATATATTTCACATTATATATAGAAAATACTCGGTAGACACTAAAAGCTCTGTGTAAACTATAATGCATCTATATAGACGCATAGTTGTGAAATACACGAAGGTTTCCATCTCCGCCACTCATTCTCTCGCACTTGCTACTCTAACTCGCCCACTACTCCCATCACCCCTCACTGCCGTCGAACACGTTGTAAATGTAGGTGTTCGGAATACAAATGTTAACATCAAAATAAATGAAAGGATAAAAACCCAGAGGAAGACTGTCGACAGTCGACAGTCGAGATACTATATTATTATCGTATATACCTATAGCTGGCCGTACAAATCAGAAGTATAATATTGATTAGAAATAGTATTTTCAAAAACATAATTGACACGATAGAAAATGCACGTATAACGTAATAAATTAATAGTAGATTTTTTTATATAACACACGGATAATTATGAGGATCGTAATGGTAATTTATGTGTACGACTTATAGACATTACCTAAAATACTATCTAGTAACGCTTTTTACGCGCAAACCGCGAGCAGCGTTTAAAAACAATAAATTATTGCGGCTGTGTACTTAAACAAGTGTCGGTAAAATATCGAAAGGTGATTATTGCCTCGCCAACGAGTTACGTATATTTTCACACGAATTCGAATACGTTAATGATTAATAGCGCACATATAGGTGCCTACCACAAAATACGTGAAACGAATAAATATCAATAAAAGTTAACTACCCGTTGCCTGTGAAAACGATCGATATATAAACATAATGTGTAACAATTATTAATAATTCATATATATTATTATGTTTTTAATTAACAAAATTATTTGGTATTTCGTGATACATTTAATCGTCACGAATTGCAATGCACACGATTTATAAACATCGTTCACCGAGAAAAATAAAATTATAATAATTTTAAAATAATCATAATTTAAAAAAAATCATAAATGAGTGGTAAATAATTCATTGTGGATGTTTGGTGTAAGTCCAATAAGATTCGTGCACTCAGTAGATTAAAATCCAACCACAAGCATACAATGGTCTCATTTGAAGTTAGGTACATTGAATATTGAATAGCAAAAACCTAATAACATCAAGAAATTCGAGTCATTCTCAGACAGTATTACATAATATAATATTATTATTTCTATAAACATGGCAGATTTATAATGAACCTTAAACCTCTAAATTATATATTTTAACTATATTTCAGCATTAGTCGTTATTGAAATTTAATTATCAAAACCACCGCTCAGTTCACTATGCGTCATTGGCCATAAAACACTGTGTACCGTTAAAATATTTTTTCTTTCATCAAATACTGTAGCTCTGTTTTTCACTTTTTAAAAATGCACCATACCCAATAAGTACCTAGTAATTTTACTCCAGCTGAATACAAAAACCTTTCCTGCTACTCTGAGATTTTCTATCGTTATTTTGGTATTTTTTTCTAATTAATAAATTCAATAATAATAGTAGACAATAATTACTTATAGCAACTCGTTGCCCAAACATATCACTTAACTATATATATATATATATCACGATAAAAGTATCTCCTTAGTCATTTACTATGGAAAAATAAAAACCTAAAACTGTATCAGAAAAAAATCAACTCACGTACATTTAAAATCGACGTAAATAATATTTAAATAAAAAATGTAATTTATAATTTTTTAAAAATCAAAATAAGTATTGCAGAATAAAAACTATTAATTTAAAAGAAAAACAATTCTGAATAGCAATCAGGTGAATTGTATATTTTTTTTAATTTTAAACCCAAGCAGGATTTTGGATTTGAATGATAATATTAAGCATAATATTATTTGTATGTTCGTGCAAAATACGTAGATTCGTAAAAAAAAAAAAAAAATGACAATGTATTATGTACTAAAAAATATTTAACTACTTCTAAAAACATGTGTTGAATTCAACTGATGCTTATTTATTCGAGAATAATTTTTAGAGAATACACAGATATTTGTAACCATTAAAAATGAAAAAATCTATTTTGTATGGTAGATAAGTATAAAAATGTTGTGAAGTAAATGTGTAAAAATTATCTTTATAAAAATACTGTTAAGATGTTATAAATTACGAAAATATATTCTACATTTCATTACAGTAATAGCTGGTATACGAATTCAAACTTATTAAAATTGTATGTATTTCAACCTTTATTTGGCGAATAAACATATAAATAATATTGACGGTTTCTTAGTATTGGCAAGGTATATTCATGCAGTTTTCTACACGATCGAACTGTAATTGATAAGACGTTTTTTTTTTGGTTTTAATTTTATCGTTTCTATTCAACAGCTGTATAAAATAAAATACAATGTACAGTCATATATTATGTATATATGTGAATATGTTATTTAAATGTATAATAATATGTACTTTGGAAAAACGTATTTTGATAGCATTAGGTTAGACTGTTAGAGCACTATATAAAAATTGAATTATGTAAATGACCCATGCGAACGGAATATTTCATACTACGAATATTATTCGATTATAAAAAAAAAACTCTTCGAAACTTAACAGACGTGTAACGCAAGGTATAATACATTATTGATAAACGTATTCACATAGAACGTCAGACCATTAAAATGAAAAAATAAAATAATAACTAGTTAATTGCAGAGTATGGTGCATATGTAAATTATTTACAAGTATTTTTGAAACAACGCGTTCTTAATCATTTTTATACTGAATAATATGTAATTTTTTTTCATAATGTGTAATATAATTTACACTAGGTACTCTTGAAATAATAATATTTATGAATTTAATTTTAATACCTACGTTTAGTTTTGATGTTATTCTAATATTGACTTAACTGTCATTTTTCACTGTCCAAACAAAAAGTTGTTGGCTGTAATGACTTTATTATAGTGTTTTAATTTTGTGTATAACAATTTTAAATCAATAATTATTAACTTAACACATTTATTGACTAATTTTTTGACTATTACTTATTAGATACTATTATATTAGCTTAAATTAATATATGTGGTATGTATTTAATATAAAAATTAGAAAAAATAAAGATTACATTTTAAGAGTCGTCTTATAAATATAATGTTTAACTTATATATGCACTCATATACATAACCTCTACGTGAGTATAACCATAGCAAAACAATTTCGAAGTTATAATCCTATGGCTTGAATGTGTCTCCCTTTCGCAGATATACACTTTATATAACTAACTAAAACTAATCATGTATAATTTATGTTAGGAAAAAAATTATTTCATTCATAAATCCTTCTATCTTCCAATATGTTGTGATTAGATTTGTAGGTATAAATTATTATAAAAACTAATTTTATGACTGACAACTGATAAAAAATATATATTTTATTGGATAGTAAGCGAGTAATCGATTTACTATCACTTTTTTTTTTTAATTTTAATTCATTATATTATCCAAATTTATTAATTATATAAATAAGATAAAACTCATTTAGTTATGCTTATAATTACAATAAATCATAAAATATTTTTTTGTTAAGTTCTTTGTATATTAAATGTTTAAGTGTTATAATGTATTATATACATATTAATACAATTCCATATTATGATATTAAATAACAATAAAAAACAATCCAACATATGTAATGTTATGGGTTAAATGATTTCAGTTCATTTGAAAATAATTAAGAAATATGTATAGTCAACATTCTGTAACGTTTTTAAATATCGCAATAAATAATTATATGTATTTTGTTTTTTATTTATTACGTGGATTTAAGCAAAGCATCATTACAAAATATTCATTAAATTAAACTGTTTGATATTATTTACAACAATAGATAGTTAATATTTATTTATAACTAGGTATGACCACTTCCAAAATCCCTAGGTACCTACACTAAAACCTTTATAACTTTTATCAAATCTTTCAATTTCAAATAGATAGTTAAGTGATAAATACTAAGTGCTATCTTAAATTTTGAAACCTTATGATTCAAGTAAAATAATTTATACTAAAAAGTTCTTAACTGAAAATAAAAAAAAAATAAAAATACGCTATTATAATCAATAGACACTCATACATTATTGTATTAAATAAAACTAAAAGCTGTTAAATACTAAACTGTATAATATACAGTAGTACTAGTTATTATAATTTTATGTAAATAAGATAAATAAATTTCCTACAAAGCATAGATAGTAGGACGGGTGTAAGTTTTCCATACATAATTTTAACAAAAAACCAAATTATTAATCTCAACTACCGAGCTATCGTAAATATTTAATTAATTATAATGAACTTATAACAGATGAAATGAGTATACGCTATACGCTACTCGTCTTCTGAAAACTTGATAATTTTAATAGTTCATAAATAATAATAGCTGAAATTGCATTTTAATTAGAATACAATTGTACAAATACAAATATACGTTATAATATATTAATTAATCGTATAAAAAATGAGCATATGATATAATATATTTAGAATAATATCTTTTTGTAATGGTTATTAAATAATATATCATACGTCATAATGATACAATTAATCGATTTTAAAATGAGTAGGTATAAAAAATTATATTATATTTAAAATAAAATATTTATGAGCATGATAAAAAATAAGTGAATGACGCAATATACAATATTCGATGCCGCTCAAAGCGTCAGAAAATTACTATTTAATGTTTTCAATCTAGCAGACAGTGAATACTATATGTACTAATTAACTGAACGGGATGACGGAAAAGTCACTGTCCAAATAGGATTGTTGAGTAAAGTTTCAAATACAAAATTCGATGTAGTTAGTACTTTTAGAAAAATAATTTTTAAAAATTAATTTTCAAAATAATTAAGAAACACAAAAAGGAAATGAAGGAATCATGAAAATGTTCAAGCAAAATTAGTTTTTAATAAAAATTAATTCAATATCCGTATTACTAAAATTAAAATATATTACTGCAATATTTATCATTGTAGTAATACTGCTATTATAGCAGTATAAAATAAATATAACATAAAATATACACATATAATATGTATAGTTAAACAGACTTAATAGATATTCTTCGCTCAGAATCGTTTTTTGTAGGTACGCAATGATTTTTATCATTAAATTAAAATTTAAGTCATACATTACACTGAGTTACAAAATGACAACGTGACACTCACTTTACAGCAGAACGGTTACCGAATTTCTCACTTTAATAGTTTAATCCTCATACACGCAGGTAAAATCTTGATTATCGGAAAAATCATAAAAAAGCGGGCAAGTGGATACCACTCTGCTGTACATTAGGTGCCGTGTGGATCATTATTATATATTATAGAAGTGTTAAATTTGAATCCAATGATAGGCATCATTGTATACGAAAAACGATTCTGAACGAAGATGATTTGTCAGCCTAGGATATAATCTCGAATGGTTGGTGAAAAAGATGGTTTATGTTTTAATAGCCTGAATACACCAAAATTTAAGTTCTTTTACAATTAGTGTAAGCTAAACTTATGAAATACCTTGTATTAAATTTTCAACTTTAAGCTTTTTATACCAACATTTTTATGAATAATACCTACAAAATAATTTGCAAATATTCAGGAATTTGACGAATTTTTGTCAATATTTGAACTTCAAATTCTAATAAAAAAAATTGTGCCTACGTATTCTTATAGTTTTTTAATCACTATAAGAATAACTTATGAGAAACTTTGCATTCAATTTTCAAGTATTTTGATAGGGCCAAAAAAATTTTATCGACACTTTAAAAAAAAATTTTCAGAAAAATTTAAAATTTCAGTCCTATATATATTTATAACCTCGTCTATAAATAGCTAAAAAAAAGTTTAAATATTTTGAAAATTAAATCATGTAAAGAAAATGCCAATCTAAATAACTGGTAAAATTTTCAAGTATACTAGTATAGTAGATTTATACTTTTTGAATAATAACAAATAATTAAATAATCGTTATCCTTTTACGCTATTTCGTAAAAATTTAAAATTCAAACGCACTTAAAATTTTTCCTATAATGATGCTTCAAATTTTCTCTTTAGATACTTGAAAGAACACTTTTGGAAAACATAGTGCTGTATTTTTAATCTTTAGTTATTAACAAAAACAATTTTAGGATTTTCAACTTCAAAATTACTTGCAAATTTTCATGTTTTCGACAAATTTCGTAAAAATTTGAACTATAAACGCTTGTAAAAAAAAATTGTGACTAACGTTTTTTAATTTTTTTTAGTTCCAATAAAAACAACTCATAAGGAACCTTGTATTAAATTTTCAAGTATTCTTGTATTAAATTTTCAAGTATTTTTGGTCATCCAAAATTTTTTTATCGACACTTCAAAAAAAAAAAATTCTCATAAAAATCTAAAATTTCTATGGTCTGCTAATAACTCAAAAAAAGTCGAAAAATTTTGAAAATTAAACTTCATTTAATAACTAATATAAATATTCGGTGAAAATTGCATGTATTTAAAGTGATTAGTTTTTCAGTTACAACCATATAAAAAAAATTGATATGGTCGAAAACTGGTTTTGCGTAAAAATTCCCGTTTTCCGTTATTATTATTTTTTTTTTTTTTTTGTGTTTCTTGATTTTTTTGAAAACTGTTGAAAAATGTTTACTTTTGACCTCTATAATGCACCAAGGATATTCACTTTGCCATCGGAATCCACCCCCAAAGTTTGAATAGGAAGCATTATTTCGACTAGTGCAGTAGTGCTGTACACAGACACATCACACAAAAACACACTTCATTGTAAAATCAATACATTCATCACTCCGTTCAGAATCTAATAGGTACAAGGAACCATAAAATCTATACTTAAAAATACCAATCACTATTAAATTTTGGTTCTATAATTTTCAAAGCATTTCGATTTTAATATAGTTTTTTTTTTTTTTTTTGTGTGTGTCATAATTTAGTC
>VUJU01006159.1:0-11226 GCA_009835225.1 Aphis craccivora
AAATATTACATTCAAGTAGGTATTAGGTACCTACTATTTTTCTTGTTTTTAATGATTTTATACTTTATAATATCTTTCTTAAAAATAATAGGTACTTATATACCTACTTTTTTGATTGCCAATAAATAATAATAATTATCTATACTTACATATTTATTTTTATTTTCCTAACGGAATATTTTTCAAAGAATTTCGAGCTAGTAATTAAATACTCGTACCTAGTTAGTAGTTACAGGCGTTACAACTCACACATATTTAAAATTTTAAAGTTTAGATAAGTAAAATTATGGACCAGATTTAGCGGTATACCAAGTTAGGTTAAGGGTTAGGCTTAAAATATTATTTTATGTTATGAATATCATATTTGTTATTCAAAATTTTACTTTTGTACATTGATATATTCAATTATTCTTAAAATTGTCTTCATCTGAATATATAATGAAAAATGTATGTTGTAATCAAAAAAAAAAAAACAAAATTATAATGGTGACAAACTGTTAAAGTATTGTTTTTGTAGAACTTATCATCAATTAATAGTTCATTTTAAATAATATTAATAGGTACCTAGGTAGTTTATGAAATTTTAAGTGTTCTTACCTACTTCTTTGATAAAAGAATCACTGTATATTTTTTATTTCACAAAATGATAGTGCTATATAGTAAGAATACTGAATAAAAGATATATTTATACATATTACATTGTTAGGTACATCGTACATACCTATCTATGATCTCAGATAAACAACCAATATAACTTTTACGTTATCAGTGTTATCACTTACCTATCGCTTAATTATTCATACCTCGTAATACTCTCATAGGACTTGAAGTCTATTTGTACAACGTATTACGATTTTTTCATTTTAATTTTTTAATACTGAATAATTTGTAATTTTTTTATTTTATTTTAACATACTTCATGAATGTAGGAGGGGAGGGGATTTAAAGCGCCTGAATCTTTCTTAGATCTCTAAAATCAGTATTTACTGTAGGTACCTAGTGTAGTAGTATTCTAAAAAAACGCTTCATTTGAAGATTTGAAGATAGATAATACATAGGTAACATAGGTATGTTGGAATGTTCGGTGTCAAAACTCACTAGTCACTAGATAATAAAATCATAAAATACGAGGTATAATATTATAATTTAAACAAAACAACGTATTTAAAGTATCTATTAACATTATTTCAGCATTTAACTTATTTTTGTTAGATTCCAAATCAACAACATAGGCAATATTATTTCACTGTTTTTAATCAAAAATCAAATATAGCAGCGCTGTCTAGCAACATAAATATATAAAAATATTTTTCAACGTTATACTTTTTGTACTTTTATTATTAATACCTAATACCTATTTAATTTTGGTACCTGCTATTCACAAAATGGCTAAAATACTTTTAAAGTACATTATGTTTACATTTTTTTTTTTTAGGAATAATTCGTTCTTGTATGATGCATTTTCTTAAAATTGTAACACCTTTAGCTGATATACAAATGTACCTCAACATCATTATTTTTATAGTACCTATGATATTAAAATATTATATTCTTTTTATCTTGTCTATGTATATTTATCTGCAAAATTCAGCGAAATAAAAATTAATTTAGTAAAACTACTTAATGATTATAGGATTTAAATTAATTTTTCTGATTTAACAATATTAGTAGGTAAGAGGAGGTAACTATTGCTATGGACCAAACTAAAATCTTCTACAATATTTACTGCATTTCTTTCTTTGTATCACTGAATTTTTGTATGATTTTTATGTAAATATCTAAACTGTATTTTTTGTTGAACAATACATCTGATTATCTGATTTAATTGCCAATTAAATTTTATTTAAGACATTTTATTTTGGTTCTACTTTATTTAACTTTTTTATTTTATGGTATTTGTACTTAGGGCTAATTTTGTTATTACATAATCACCTAAGATTAAATCAAAGGGTTTATTCCATATACATTATAAAACAAATAATTTCAGGTTTAATGACAAACAAAAGTACATAAAAAAAGTACTTTAAACTTTATGTACAGTAAAATAAATAAATATAACAATTATGGGTACCTATTCATATCTATACTCAGTATACTCCCCAAAATCACAGATCTGATCAAGTATTCAATATTTAAAACCCTCGATAAACTGTATGAATTATTATTACTGTAGTAATTAAAGATACAAAATTTTAACAACATAATCTAAGATTCATAATATCATAAATAATTCAACAAAATAAAACTAATTACTAAAAGTACCACTAAATATGCATTTAGAAAAGTTTACATTAAATGAATATTCTTTAGACAATTCAGAAGTCAATAACTCATGTAAGCTGACACCATCATGTTTGTAAATCCATTTTGTACCATTAAAATCATATCGTTTTGGACCACTTATTGGTGAACTCAACCATATTTGTTTATTTGGTGTCTGTCGATTAATAACATATGTGCCATATGGTTCACCTAATTGAATTGTTAAAACACCATCCTATAACATATTATAAAAAAGTTATATTAAAAACATATATTTCATTAAATAAATAGTAATAAATAGTTATAAATTTAGAGCAAGGACTTTCATGCACTAAAAAAATCATCAAATATGCTTTTAAAAGAATGTACTTATGCATCAAAAAATTAAAAATATGCAGTTAAATATGCCTAAAAAAAATAAATGTACTAAAATGTTTAGCTCTAAAAATTATATATTTTCTTTAAATAGGTATTTAATTTTAATAATTTTATATTATCTCTCTATACGTTTTAACTTAATTTTATATCACTTTATTGTAAATTAATCTACAGATTCAAAATTAAAATTAAATGAGTCGCTACCATCTTTATAAAAAATTATATAGAAACAGTTAAATACTTAAATATAATAATTTTTGTCCAAGTTCATAAAAAATATTCACCCAAGTAGGTACATGATTTTCGAAAAACCTTCAAAATATGCACTACAAACTTAATATATGCTTTTATAATCAAAAATGATGTCATCTAAACCTACATATGTCAAAATATGCAAAAATATGCACTGGAGACTGGTCACTAACATCATGAAATGTATTGTGTAATTACTCTGCACACGAAAAATTAACCAGAAAAAATATGCTAATGCATGAAAGACCTTATTTATAATTATGCATGTTATTTATATTATACATACACTAAATAAAATGTCAGGATTTTCAAGATGTGGATTATCTTCCACAATTTGTTCAAAATATTCACATAATGATTCTAATGTTTCATTGCATGCCTGTTCAAAATCTATTTCAGCCCTAAAACAAAAACAAATAAGGTGTTAATATTCAATTAAATTTGTCAAAAGTATTAATATATATAACAATAGGTAAGTACTGATTATTAGAAGTAGAAAATTGTTTAAACATAGAAGACTTATGAATGTTGAGGTTGTCATAAGGATTGAATTTTATTTGATGTTGAGCTGAGTAATTTTTTGACTGTAATCGATTTATAATAAGACAATAATACTCCCGTTTAAGTAATATTTTAGTAAAAGATTCATTTTTTGTGACTATTGCTTGTAGTAGCTTCAAAGACATCATGACAAAATTTGCAATGATTGAAAATAATTGTATTAAACACTACAGCGCACAGATTCAATATATTATGTATAAATTATAAATATATATTTATGACCCAAAACTTATCACATACAAGAATACTAAAGCTTGATATAACAACTAAATTATAAGTGGCAAACTGCCAAAAAATTCAATCAACATTTAATGGGACGTTATAGTACTAGAGAATAATAATTTATTGTAATATGAAATAATATGAATTCTGTAGTAAGTACTTGAGGCTGTAATCCTTGCGTAGTTGTGTTTATTTACTAGATAACTGTGTCCTTATCATAATTGTTGATATAAGATAATATGTTATCTGTGCTACAACGTGGTCCTTATCCCGGCATATTTTTTAAACTCTTTCCATTAGATAATAGATATCTGATAAGTGATAACATAAAAAAAAAATATATTATTATAGTTAGGTATTATAGTTTTTTTTAAGACATTTTAATTTTTTATCTGGTAAAAAACAATATTATATGATTTAGTATTATATTATATTGGTACATACTTGTGTCCAGATTCTTTCTGTCTTTCGATAGGCCATATAATACCTATACGTAATAATATATCAATCGATTAACAACCAATAAGCATAATTTGATAATATTGGTAGGTAACATCTATTTAGTATTCAATATTCATCAACCATATTAATAATTGTACTTTTACATTTCCATAACCAAAAAAATTAACCTAGTTTTATTGTTATGTTTTATGACATTTAGTTTTATTCAAATTTTACCCAACTCAGTTTATATTCAAATAAAAAGGTAAGTACCTGTCATTTACTATAGTAAATAATTGAATTAACATATAATACCTAGTCACAAAAATATTAAATTTATTAAGTTTCTTAATCTTAATTATTTAAGACTTGATTCTGGAAGTATGAAAAAAGAACTATATAAAAAAAAAATTGTACCTATTATTATTGATATTGAATTTGTTATCTACCTATTTTCTAACTAAGTACCTGAAACAGCCGCCAGCCCTTCTAACTCCCTCGTCCCTTTTCTATGTGTATTTGGTCGTTGAGTGTCAGAAAATATTGTGTATTATAGCCTAGTATGCTGGTGAATAATATTATTCTGTTTAACCCCTAAGCCCTAAATAAGCTTATTTCTTAGTTTAACATTAGAAAAAATTTAAAAATTGTTTTATTGTTACGTATTATTAATGCTATTTACAAAAATAGTATCCACTCCTATATTGACTCGTTGATAAAACTGGATTTGGACCTCCACTTTAGAGCCATAAAGCCATACAAAATAATTGATCAAATATAAAGTAATATAGGTATTATATTTATTTTTAGAGATTAGTATTTAATGACCAATATGAATAAATTAATAGCGATTACGTGATAGTGTGAATGTGTGATACGCGGACTTTAAAGAACATAATATCGTCGTAACATTCGGCATAATAAAAACTAAATTCTAGTATAGTTTAATATTTATAATAATAGATAGGTAATGCAAAAATGTATATTTACGTGAAAAATACATTTGAATATTGAATAATTAATCAAATAACCTATGATTATAAAGTTAGTTTTTATATTAATAAAATTAACATTTATTTTGATTTAGAATATCTGAATATGGTCAATTTTTTCTGCAATTACTAAATTGTTTCACATTCAAATTTCAAAGCATTTTAGCATTATGAAATGTTTATCTTGCTTATCCTTATACCTAGACACCAACTACCAAGTGAACAAACAATAAAATGATTGATTATTTTAGAAAAATAGAAATAACAATATTTTATAGTTTTAGTAAAATACTTTAACCTCTTCATGCATATAGGTATCATATGATACCGCAACTAATTTGAGCTGGCTATAAATTTTGTGTTAAAGATTTTTGGTTCATTTATGCATAAAGGTATCATATGGGTACACTTGATAACAACCGTATCATTATATTCGTCGCTATGTTCATACTGTATAAATAATAATCGGTGAAATGTGGTAACCTCTAGTATTGATAATACCCAATATGTTGCTTTGATAAGGTTGTTATAACGTTTTGTTATAATATTTCAGCTCTATGGAAAAATATATTTTAGCATCGTTATTATGTTTAGAACACATATTTACATCAAAATAGTTTATTTTTATCTTAGGTATAGCGTAATAAATGCAAGTATACTAGGTATCATTTGATACAACTGTGCATAAAAGGAGCTTAATTTTTTTATCTTTTCAAAATAGTTTGTATTTTATAATTCATTTTTTTGTCTTTACAAAGTAGTTTGTATTTTATAATTTATTATAATTAACTATGGATAAGCTGAAAAATGATGAAATTGAAATGTTTTTGGATTTTGAAATACCAAATGACTCGGAAGCCAGCTTTTGTAGTAGTGATGATGACGACATTGATGCTGACAATAGTAAAACCATAAATGACCATCAGGTAGAAAATAGTCAGGAATTATTAGTAGAAAATATTAGTGACTTCTTAGGGGATATGGATAGTGACATTAGGTTTACTGATAATAATAATAAATCTTATGAGCCTGATGGCGACATTATAATAGATGAAAAAGATGTATATGATTTTGATACTTTTTTTAAAAATATATTACTTCAAACTCAAATAGATAATAATAGGCAGACTATAACTGAATCAATAGTTGATTTAGGCCAATCAACATCAACACAAACTTCCAATCAAATTCTAAATCCAATATCACTACCTCTTGAAGCTTCTATATCACCAACTAATAACAAGAAAAAAACATCATCATCATCCAATACTGTAAGTAAAACTAATTTACAAAAATCACGTTTATCTAATACATCTGCCTTACTAAAAAGTAAAAATAAAAAACCCTACACTTTACCTAAAAATGTTAAAAAAAACATTAAACAGACAAAATGGTTTTCTGGTAGGGATAATAAACATATAAATTCCACACCGACTTTTACAGGAAATAAATCAATAAATGTAAATGTAAAAGGAGCTACTCCATATTCTGTTTTTATACAATTATTCACTGAACCATTATTTGAACTAATAAGAACTGAAACTATAAAATATGCTGTTCAACATGGAAAAGACAATTTTAATTTATCTATGAAAGAATTGAAGGTATTTTTTGGAATAAATATAGCAATGACATATATAAAATACCCAAATGTGAGAATGTATTGGTCATCTCAAGAAGGATTGAGAATGAACCTAATTGCTGATGCAATGACTTGTAATAGGTTTGCTGAAATAAAAAGATTTATTCATTTTGCAGACAATTATGAAAAGCCTCAAGAAGTAAATGATAAATATTGGAAAATTAGACCTGTTATTGATATTTTACATAATTCTTTTCATTCAGCTATATCAACTAGCCATCATATAGCAATTGATGAAATGATGGTTCCTTTCAAAGGAAGGAGTTCAATGAAACAATATTTGAAATCAAAACCTAAAAAATGGGGATTCAAAATTTGGGTTCAGGCAGGAACCAATGGTTATGTACATTGTTTTGAACTTTATCAAGGTGCCCTAAAAAATAATAAATCACTCTTTGGTCCAATAGGTGAAACAGTTTTAAGACTGTGCCATTCAATTGAGGGGAAAAACCATAAACTTTTCATGGACAACTTGTTTACTACTGTCCCACTATTAAGAAAATTGAAATCTCTAAATATAGATGTTCTTGGGACTCTAAGGTTGAACAGAGTAACTGGAATTGAAAATTACTTAGTCAAAGATAAGTTGTTAAACAGAGGAAACTGTTCAATAGCTACATCTGATGATAACTTGACTATTGTTAGATGGAAGGATACAAAACTTGTACACACTATATCGACATATGCTGGGGCTCATCCTGAAGACACTACCTCACGTTATGATAGAAAGGAAAAGAAGAGAATTGAAGTGACCCGACCATTTAGTATAAGGGAGTACAATAAATTCATGGGGGGTGTGGACCTCATGGATAGAATGATTGCCCACTACCCTCATGGATTTAAGAACAAAAAATGGTACTTGAGAATCTTTTTTCATTTTTTGAATATTAGCATAGTTAATTCTTGGATAATATACAAAGAAAATTGTCAAGATATATCACTTCTTGAATTTAAAGCATCCATTGTTTGGACAATCCTTCAAATAGGAAAATATGATACTCCAAAAAGAGGCAGACCTTCATTATCCTCAGAATCAGATCTACAAAAAAAAAAAAGAAAAAATGTGTCCATTGTAGTTCCAGAAATTAAATATGATAATAAGGGACATTATCCTAGTAAAACAACAAAAAGTCAAGCCTCTAAATGTCAAAATGTTAAGTGCACATCTAGGACAAGATATATTTGTAAAAAATGTTCAACTCCAGTTTGCCCAGAGTGTATGGAAGACTTCCATACAGAATAAAGAAAATTATGATTTTTTTACTTTGTTTTAATTTTTGATAAGTAACATTTTGGTTTGTTAAGTTTATTTTTATTTTATGTAATTCACTTATTATTACACAATTGTTATTGTTATATTACATTCACAAGGCTGAAGGCATACAAAATATTATTTTTATTTTCTACACGGTATAATGTTAACTTGGTTTTTATTTTTTTCACTTTGTTGTTGTTAATGTTGTAATCATAATAATGTTTATTTTTAGTTGATGAATACTATTATACTATTATACTGTAATACTATTGTTATTATTCTATATGGTCACAAGATGTGAGAGCTATTATTTTTATTTTATATACATTTTTATTGTTTTATATTTTGGCAAAATTTAAATATAAAATCTTAATGTTAAATTTTTTTGTAGACATCCTACAAATTTAAAGGAGGTGGGGTGATCTCTCATAATGGTCTCCTCTCAAGTAGGTATATACATAATATTTGTATTTAAAAATTTACATATGTCAAAATGTAAAATGTTTGTATTAAATCGTATATCTAAAAAATGGTTCCGAATATGCACAGAAGTATCATATGATAACAGGGTTGTAAACTAACTTTACGAGATAAGGGTAGGTTCTAGAATTTTTTTATTATTTTTATCATATTTTTCAGCTCATTTTTATAATATGAGATTTTTTTTTTGAAAATCTAAAATCTTGTGCATGAAGAGGTTAGTATATAGTATATATAGAGCGGACCTCGGACATAGAGTAAGTCACTATAATGGATGTGTTAAATTTGAATGCAATGATGTGTATCATTGTACCTATATGAAAAACAATTCTGAACGGAAATTATTTAACAGCCTAGGATATGTTTTCAGCTTGGTGTTGAAAAATGTGGTTTATTTTTTAATGACCTGAATACTTAAAAATTTAATCATATACAAAAAATTCCTGTTTAAACAACTAGTGTATATTTCAAGCTTCTACGACAACCTACTTTTTGAAAAATAACAAATACTTAAAATCGTTTAAGGATAAATTTTTATCGTTACGCGAGAGTTAGGTTTTATTAACGTTAATTTAAAATTCAGACCCTCATAACAATCTTTTCCTATAACGCTCGAGTTTTCTCTATAGTTATTTGAAGGAAAACTTGGCGTTGAATTTTTTTAAACTTTGATTAAATATTAAAAATTTTATTAGTTTTAATTACAAAATTAAATTCGAACTTTCGCGAATTTGACATATTTTGTAAAAATTTAAATTTTAAACGCTTATTATCAAGAATTTGACTAAAGATTTTTGATTTTTTAAATTATAAAATTACAATAAGAATAACTTTTAAGAAATATTGTATTACATTTTCAAGTTTTTCTGAGCATTCAACATTTTTTTTATTTACATTTTAAAAAAAATATTTAGAAAAATCGAAAATTTCAGTTGTCTATAAATAGTTCAAAAGCTGCCAGAATACATTGAAAAATTCACCATGTACGCTTAAATAAACATTTCAAGTATTTACAATGATTTGTTTTTGGTTTACAACAATATTGAAAAATCAATTTTGTCGAAAACTGGTTTTGCTTAAAACTGTTAGAAATTTCTAACTTTTGATCTCTATAATGCACCAAAAATATTTAATTTGCACTCGGAACCACCTCTAAAGTTTTAAATTAAGCATTATTTCAACAAGTTATTTTGGACACAGACACATACAAAATAAAATATAGGTAGAATCAATACATTATCTCTCTGTTCAGAATCTAAAATAATATTAATATTATTATAGTATAATATGTTTTATTAGGTTATATATAAATGATTACGTAGAAATATATCTATTAAAATTATATACTTTTAAGTGAACCTTTATGTTTCAGTATTCATTTTTTAAAATTACTCAAGTTTCTTTTTTTAATATTTAATAGGTAACACAATAAATTAATAAAACATCATAACACGGCGCTCTGGATAGTCATTTCAGCTACACCATTATCCAATTTTAGGTATTTCATTAGCATAAACTCACTCCAGAAAAAAAATGTATAATACACACTATGTAACTAACAAGTAGTTGTATGTATAATATAATATATATTTTAAATTTCAAAATAATAAAAGACTTATGAATACTATAGTATATATAGTTCAAAGTTAATTATTAATTGGCAGTGTTACTAGTACGACAAAACTGAGCAAGCTATTTAACTAAGAATACAATTTGTTCATTATAAATTATTATTTGTTTATTAATTTGAATCACAATTTTTATTTTATTCGCATTTTATTTCACAATAGATAATTGATTTTTGTAATATATTAGAAAAATATATTTTTTTAAATATTTAATTTAAGGTTTTTTGCTAGTTTTTATATTTTAGGTACTTATGGTAATAATTAAATTATTATTATTTATTAGAAATAAATATTATTATTTTATATAATTTTGCATTAAAAATAATTTTTGTTATAAATACAATACAAATATAATTTTATAGAAAAGTATGATATGTTTTTGAAATTATAAATTAATGCTTATTATTACAATAATTGAAATTACATTTTAAATAATTTAGCTTAAGTTAAGGTATTACAGTACAATTTGGAGGTTTTTGAAAACATCTACTACTACTCATTTTCTACCGGTTGACACACGGTTTTTCAATTTCCATCTCTTCTAAAAGCTGGTTAGTCTACTGCTTGGTATTGTGAGTGATAAGATAACATAGCGGACTTAAAATAATTGTTAAGAGATCTGAGTTTTGGTAGATGAATTCTAATGATCGACAGACTCTACATCAGTTGGTAGCAGTCAGAGTATATTGTAATAATGTTTTTTAGACTGTTTAGAGGAATAACAATTGACTGGTGAGACGACCGTTCTCAATGTCACCATTGAAATCACGCAACAATGTTATGGCTAAGTTAGCTAGCACTACCTGGGGTTGCCACAACAATGTACTTCGGACTACAGCACTAGCGTTGGTTTATAACGTAGCCAAATACTGTGCACCCGTGTGGGCTATATGCGCTCATTGCGCTAAAATTGACGTACAACTAAACCATACCATGATGCGTATCATATCAGGTAAACTCAGGTCCACTCCGACAATATGGTTACCCACCCTTTCGAATAAAGCCCCCCCAGACTTAAGGATACTATCGCACACTACAAAGATATTACATAAGCTAAAAACCAAACCAGTTTTACCACTACAAATTGACATCCTCGAACATCCACCATTACGC
>VUJU01006161.1:0-11207 GCA_009835225.1 Aphis craccivora
ATTATTGTAAATACTGTACGTTTTATTATCTAGTCTAAAGATTTCTGAGACAGTGTAACCAACGTTACAGACTAATAAATATATTACCGTAAATCCCCATTTTACGAAAAGGTATAGGTACCTTTATTAAAATAATTTCCAAAAAAATTAGTTTTTGGTCACACGACGCTTTATATTACCTACCTAAGTAGGTAAACAGATAATAACGGTCTGGTGTAAAAATTATTAAAATATTAAAATTAATATTCAATTAGTATTTTTTTTTCTTATTGTATATACAATTATTATTAGATTAGCTTGATTAGGTAGGTATATATTTTTTTTATTTTATTTTTTTTTTTTATCGTTAGTAGTCTAAATTTGGAAAGAGATTTAAAAGACACATATTTCACAAAAATTAAGTTCTCCTCTATTAAAAAAAAACAATCTTTTCTCTTAAAAATAATTATTTTTTTGCTGTTTATGTATAGTATTCGGGAGTGAAATATAAATTTCACTCTAAATTCCAAGTAAATTTTCTATTAAGTAATAACACTAAAATGTTGTGGTAAGCTGTAACAAAGCTAGTATTTAATTTTGCATAGAGACTTACAATACTATTTGTGGTATTTATTTTATATTTCATTAAACCGACACTTCTAGCCTTGATACATGCGACGTGCCGGACGTCGGTCTACACTTTACACTCTACAACTGACTACTAGCAAGTACAATACTACTGCAGTATGTTATCCAGCGACAACTTTCAGGATTCACCGTTGAACTTGAGTTGGGTTATTAAGATAACATCAAGATAGAATAACACTGTGGACCCAACTCGTGTTTATTTTAAACAATCGAATATCTCGGGCCCACCTCAGGTTTTTTCCATCATAACTATAGGGCCCGGATTTATATAATAAATATCCTAAAACTTAGTTAAACTGATCGATACTTGATTAAATAAATAGGTAAGTATTGTGATTATTACAAATTATAATTATAGGTATCAACGATAGCAGTATCGTCGATGTAATTTTAAATACCCATAACAAAATTGTATAGAAGTATACCTACCATCTACCAAAGCACTAACAAAGCACCTCCCTCCCTCCAAAAGAGGTCCATGAAGTTCCTTTTAATAACTAATTATAAGCTAATGTTCGTGTATTTTAAAGGCATTGTATAATAAAAGGAAATAGACACGCGCGAACAATAGGTATATTAGGTATATTAATATGTACCTATTAATTATTAATTATTTACCTTTTTTCACTTATACGTGATCTGTCATTCATATATATTTATTGTGCATATGGTCTGGATTACTACCCTCTTATATGTATATTCACTATACTTATATGTAATATAACTTATAAAAACGATGCAACGAATACTTACACGTACAGGCACTAGGTTTATAACTATTACACAAGCATCGATTTTCCCAAAAATTAAACGAGTTACGAGAGAATTTAATCTGCAGTTATTGATATTTTATTTTGGCTATAAATGACAGTGACTCTAAAATACGTACAGCAATCAATTTTATATAATATTGTACATATTGTGGCATATTAACATAAAAATAATGTTAATATATTAATGTTCTCATATTTTAAAAATGTTCTATATATTATTTTAAACATTTTATGCAACTTTTAAAAAACTATATAGCAGCAATTATTATTATTATTATTTTTTTACATATATTATATAAATTTTTGTAAGGAAATCAGTCTTTTTTAAATTTGGTCGAAAAGGGAAGGGTACGTTTTTGGTTGAAAACGGTCTCGTCCATTCAATGAATGATGCTGGAATAAGAGATAAGTTTAATATTAATCAGAGACATAAGTATAAAGTAATATAATATTAGATATTGATATTAAGACAACACTTTTATTATTTAGTATACAAAAATATGTGCTATTTGATGATATATGCTATTTAGCCCTTAACGTATAAGCACAGATTAAATTAAAGTTTTATTTAATATGTGGTATAAGTTCGCTAACAAAGGCGCACGCAAGGAGAGTGTCGTAGTGTCCGAGTACCCGACAGTCGATGGGTATCGTTCGATGTTTATTTTAGATAAAAACAATGACATAACAATATATTACCACAGTTGTCCACTATCATACAAGCATTCATTCCCATGCGACTGTCTATATAATAATAGCTTATAGTATAATGGTGTGTGTATTAAGGACTATAATGAATAATGATGCTACTCTTTTTAGTATTACCTAATTAGTTATGAGAAGTGGCCATCATTAGTCATTACAGACATAGTACTTTGAAACCTTGTTTTTATTAATTTCAAGCCTAATGTAATATCACACACATTTATCCACAATTAAAATAAATCCAACCATAGGATCGGCGCCACTAGATATCCAAACATTCCAAACATATTAGGTTTATTGTATGTAAACATTTTACTATTAAAATATCTATCTATTATGGTTTGATCTTAGAAATATTAATTTTTTTCCATTATGATATTTTAATAGTGATATAAATCATAACGCTTTATAGCTATTATATTATATTAATTAGTTGGCCAGTGACTTTAAGCTCTTAAAACACCAATTTCTTTTATAAATGTATTATATTATAACTAATTAATACTAATAAGTATTTCGATACACTGCAGAGAAAAATATTTTAATGATACGTACCTGGTACCTATAATACCTATAACGTATAGGTAGGTAATACGTAATAAAATAAACAAAGCGGATGAATTGGTGTTATGTGTATCTTTGTATAATAATAAATTTTAGTAAGAAATATATTATTCAATAAGTATTCGATAAAAAAAAAATATTATATACAGTACGGTTCAAAAATTATTTATGAATATTAAGATACCTACTTGAAACTCTAATTATATCTGAGTTATAAATTTAAGTAAAAATTTAACCTAACCTAATCTTGGTATGTATCTAATTTAATGTTGTATCCTTAATTAAAATATACCACGCTTATGACAAGTAGTTAATTAGTTATTCCATAATTATTATTTTCATGTAATTATAAAAATTTTACTTGCTAAGTGAAACACTATGTATGTTACAAGGTTATTAGCTCATTATATCTATTATCTATTTAGTATACCTATTATACAGAAACTTAAAGATAAAATTTAATTGTGTTTATAAGTTACGTTTTAAGAATTCTACGATTCAGTTTGGCAATTTGACAGTTATATTTTCATTATATGATCGTACAAAATTAAATAACATACAATTTCCCTAAAATCATTCTTTATCAATATTATAGTTTAAAATAATTTATTTTCGTAATAATTGTGCATTTATTTATAAAATATTTTTATATTAAAGTGATTTGATTAAATATGATTTGGTTACTTTTTAAAAACTGCAGTAAAAACAAAAAAAGTAAGACAATAAATTCTGATGAAAATTATCTACAGGTAAATAATTCAAAATCAATTATCCAAGAACTTCTACCCAAATTGGATATTTTTAACGATTTGGACACATCTAATGATAACATATTTGTTACGGACAAACACTTTGCATATCTTTCGATTTCTGATCCGTACAATGAATTTAAAGAGTGTACTCCAGAAAAAACTGAGGCTGAAAAATCGATAGTAATTGCAAATGATATTGAAATAATAAAAGAGATTGATGATTTAGAAGCTAATATAGAAGACGCTATGGTTATCAATAATAGATTTAGTAAAGTTACGAAAAAACATTTAAAATCGTTACAATGTCCATTTACTTGGGATTTTGAACCTGAAGTGTGGAAAAAAAATGTTGCTAATCGAATTGAAAAAAAATATGGCAAATACAATACGAATATTTCTTCAGTCAGATTTTCATTTGAAAAGTAACTATAATTTTGTTTTTTTGGATTATGTATTATACAATATATTATAATATAAGTATTTATTAAATAGGCTTAATTACCTATTCCACCAAGTTCTATTAATCTTATTATTTCTTAATAGCTATATAATATGTATCAGTTTTTAGAGTACGTCAATATATCTTTTTTAATGTTTTACTTCATTTATCAGTTTTTAAATTATTATAAAATCATCAACTACTGTAATATCTTTAATTTTATACAAAAATTAGGTATTTCAAAAATTTGGAAAAATTTGGAGAGAAGGCATTAATTTTACAATTTTCATTTATTATTTTCACTGTTTTCTCAGTTTGCTTTTTTAAGTAGAAAGATTTCTCTAAACGGTATGAAAAATCTCTTATGATCAATAACGTACGCTTTGTTGAGTTTATTATTTGATACATATTCTCAATAGATATACCTAACTAAAGAGGATGAAAATCCCAACAGGCGACAACCATTAAAATAGAAGAACAATTTTAGCAAGTAAGATTCTAACTCATAGTTCTAATCAGAATCATTTGTTGTCTGTGATTATTTATAGTTGTTTTTAATTTAATATAATATACTATATTATTATTATAATATAATTTAACACGCCGTCCATTTCAACGCCAAATTGTGGACAATGAAAAGAGTGACCAATTATATTCAATCCGTCTTTTTTTTATTATTTAATTGAACATTATAGGCAGTAAAGTAATATTAAAAATAATATTATATTTTATTTTTTTGTATATTATTAGATTTAATTGTGCATGACATTCACTATAGGTACTCATTACTCCCTTGAGGTGTTAAATTCAAATAAATAAAAAATATAAATTATACATGCATTTTCTTTTACAGGTACATAAGCAACCTTTTAATCAGTTGTGGGTTATTTAAAATGAATAAAGTAGACAGAGCACATGATAAGTTAATAAACATTTGGGAATGGCTAGATAAATTAGACGATAAAAACGAACCTACTTATTTGGCTATTAGAGATGGATTGAAACATATCGTTATGTCTACATTGTGTCATGTATTATTCAGCATGAATAGAGCGCAATGTCAACAGGTAAGACAAAATTACTCAATATCCATGAAAAAATAAAAATTATTATGTAGTACTAAGTGAAGAACACACTTTGTACCTATTCAACAGAAAAATTAGGTAACTACATAGTTAATAGATTTAATATTTTCCGACCTCAAAATGTCTTCACTAATAACTATACTAACTAAACTATACCAGCAATAATATGTTTTAATATAAATATTCAAGTATTCTTAGAATATATTTACAATAATAATTGTTTATACAAGAAATAAACATGATAGTCATCATATTCTTTGAATATCTACTTCTGCCTATAATTCTAGAAAATTGACAAGATACACAATTATTCGTTAAAAACTACTTGAATTGTATTCTTTAAAAAAATGCATCAATCATATTTACTTAAAAAAAATATTGTATACACCTTTCAAAAAATTCCTTTTATTATCTGACTTAATATCATTAAATCAACTATTTTAGAATATAAGATACATTTTTTATTTGCTACTTTGTTCATTAAATATTAACTCGAAAATAAATTCACAGTTAAACCACTAAAAATTCTTAAATTGGCTTGATAATAAATTAATAAATCAAAAAAATATAAAACATCAAATATAATATTATTAATTATCATACATACATTATGCCAAGATCGGTCATTAAATACTTAAAAGTTAAAAGTTAATTTTTTAAAACTTTTCCCAATTAATTTGAAAAATTATAAGTTAAAATTTTAATAATTTAATAATTTATATTCAGCATTTCATATATTAATATATATATACGACATACGTATATATATATATAATTTTATTTTTATTATTATTTTGTTAATCACATTATATATGTAAAATAATTTTAAATAAAAAATTAGTAAAGTTTCCTAAACCAAAAAGTTAGTGAAATAAGAAAGAATATTACCTATAGAATTCATAATACATTTTAATAAAATACTTTGTTATTATTTAAGAAAAAAAAAGTTTTATATTCGCAATATAAATATAGCCAAGTAATATTAAATACAATATCGCCATTCTTCAATATTAGATAGGTACCTACCATGGAATTTCACGCTTGAAACGCACTTAATGTTAGATAGTGGTAAGACTTATAGGTATTTTGTTGTTTCTTCGTTTTATGATAATTATATTATCAACATCGAAATCAATTTTCTAATTAAAAGTTATTTGAGACTCTATTTATTCAAAAAAATTAATTAATTAAATTTATTGAATGATTATATTAGTTTTTAATTATCGAATGTGTAGGTCAGGTAGTCGCAATGATAATAATGAATATAACCCGTTGATCTATAACCAATATTTTAGCTATGATTTGTACATGTGTATCTAATATCTATTTTAAACATTATTATGTCTACCAGTAACATATTATGAAGAATGGAGATCAGAGAAAAAATAACTTTTTTAAAAAAAATAGTCTAAAATATAAGTATTTCTAAAAATTACTTTTAGATTGTTAATACTTAATGCTATATAACAACTAACTATACACAAAACAAATAAATAATATAATTAATACATATTTAATACACATATAATATTGTGACATCAACTATAATATTATCCTTACGTTTCCACTTGAACAATTTCCAATTATCACGTTATCATATTTGCAACTATTGAGTTTTATTATCATCAAGTGGACCTAGTTTTATAGAGAATATATGAATACTACCTTCAATATATATATATATATATACTTAAAGAAAATTAATATCTATTTAAAAATTTAAATTTGTATATAGTCGTTATATAATTAGGTATAAGAAAAATATATAAATTATATAAGGGCGGCATAGTATAATTGGCACAGGACAGCGAAAAACCGTGTGCTAGCACTGCAGGGTATTATTATAATAATATGTGAGATATGTGTTGGTACTACATTTTAACTACATTTTGCTATAATAACATGAACAATATTATATTTTTTAAATTATTCTAATAAGCATTGTTTCATAAACCTTTTTTCTAAAAAAAAAAAATTAGTAACACCCCCGGCCGTTGTATACTCCCAGATGTAAATAAACTGTATTTTATAATGTTGTGATTGGTTAAATTATATAATATTATGTTTCAGTTATTTGAAATGATAACAAGATTCAACAATTTAGATTCGAAGTCAAGAGCTGCAATTAATGCTATACGTGCTGCCGTTTGTATAGATATTGGTGGTCAATCATTGCAAAATGTAGTTCAGTATGCGAAAACAGCGTGTGAATTAGATCCAGACACAGTTCAATGGAATTATTTTCTTTCCGTAGCCATGACTGCTCAAAGGCAATTTCTGAATACTAATATATCGTGCCCTACTAATGAAGAGTTTGACTCTATACAGCAAGCAGTTATTTTATCAAATGAACCAAATCCATATTTTAACTTCCACAGAATGCATTTAATGACGAATAAAATACTCTATCATTATCATCTTGATAATAATAGAGGGAAAAGTACTAGAAATAAAAATAAATTGGAAAAAATTAAAAAAGACTTTCTCAATATAAAAGAATTAATCAAGTATACACACAAAGTTAATCATAATAATTTTTGGTATTGTAAAATTGTTTTAAATATACATTTTAATTTCTCAGGGAAATTGTGAGCATAGAACCGGAGGATCCTCATTTAGTTGTTAAATGTGCAAAATCTCTAATGACTTTACCATATTTAACCGAAGACGACATTTTTCTTAGTAAACAAATTATATCTATAGCAGTAAATATGGCTTTTCATGATTTTACGGTAATTAGAAAGATTCAAAAAAGCATTGAAATCTTCAGAGAATTAGTCTATACTTACAAAGAAATGGTAATAATAAATTAATTGTAGTTAACATTTTAATATTAAAGAACTGTAGAACTACCCAATTATAATTATAATATATTGTAGATATCGAGCGTACCTTATCATTAAGTAGCTATAGGTCATTGAAATAGATGTGTAAAATTGTGATTTTATTATAAACCATTACATAATTATAAAAACGAAGTGCGTCAACCACTATTCTTAATGATAGTTTATACTAATATTAGTAAATGGTATAAACTGATAACTGATAATTGGTTTATCTTAAAACTATGATAAAAATATCACTCATTATTGTTATTAACCAATGCAGGTATCTATAGTATCTACCTTATTATAGTATACAAATCTGTAAATATGTTTATTTATTAGCATACAATCAGTGTCGGATTTAGGACATATTTTAACGCCCGGATTATAAAAATGTAACGCCTTTACAAAGTATTAGTGTACTGGTTGTCATACTTAAGGGCATCCTTATACCAACAGCGCCCTAACCTGTACCCGGGGCAAGAATACCCACTTCCCCCCTTGATCCAGCACTGCGTACAATTACCATGAATATTTTGAATATTTCATTCCATTTTTAAAATAATATTTAATATTACGTACGTAATGTTAAAACTTGTAAGTCCCTACGGTTAATATTTTTGAATGATAACAAATCGCAATAGGAAATTTGATTATTTTTGTTTAAATATTATTATGGTTAGTTAAACTTCACATGTGTATAAAATAAGTTGTGCAAATTTTATATTTTTAAATTACTTTAAGAATAACTTTTTTTTTTTTTATTAATTGAAAAAATCTACAATCTATACATGTTTCTTTTGTACAATAAGTAGGTTTGATATATGAGGTAAAAAAAATGATATGAGTATTTATATTAGGGAAGATACCCAGTGGTAATACCCTAAAGAATAACTTATGAATACATGTGGTTATGTGAATTAATTTTTCAAGCATAAGCCATAGTGAATTGAAAATTGAAAAATTTATCATTTTTTAAACAATACTCAATAATATATAAATGCTCATGATGTTGTCAAAAATTGTGTTTAAACTGCTTAAAAAAAAAAAAAAAATCATGACTAAAATTATTGTCGATATTTTTAAGCTGACTTGAGTTCAATTTTTTAGATCCTTTACCAAAAAAAACACTTAAAATATATACTTGATATATATATATATATATATTATATATCATATCAATATTTATTTTTTCGAACAAAAACTAAAAATATTCAATAATTTAAAATGTTTACAGAATATATGAAAAAATTGTTTTTGTACGAAAATTTCAAATACCTACGCACTCTGTACTTATATTTCCACAAAAAAACAAAAATAATATAACTTAATCACTTAAAATGTTAAATAAAATGCATTGTAACCTAAATAATGTGACACCTCAGATATTATTTCATTAATTCGAATTATATTTTGAGGAAACTTATCGTTGAAATTGTTCATAGTCAGATATTATACAATCACGTACTATTTTGATAAATATATTATGTAGTTGTAGTAAATATAATATAGTATCATACAACACATTAATTTTTTACAATGTACAGTTATGTATTCGATTTTAATACAATATATTATATTATATTATTATATACTGTAAACAATAGTTGAAATTTTATAATAAAATAATATGTTGTTATACCTAGAATGAAAAAGAAAGTCAACTGAAAACTACCAACATTCAAAATCAAGTACAAGACCCAGAGGATGACTTAGAAAATGACTTAATACTTATCCTAGAACAATACGAGAAAGGGAGTAAACCGGTACTAGATTTAATTAATCTATTCAAAAAATATGATGGAATAAGTCGCTGGAAAATAATGGCACAAATTTGTTCTTATTCCTTACTTTTCAAAGAATCGTCAAATCTTCTAGTAGGCGTGGAACAATTCATGATGTTAATCAATGACAAAAACATTGCTAATAGCGATATTATTAAGGTAAAAAATCGATCCAAATAACTTATACATTACTTATTACTTCGTTCCAATTAAATATTTTTTGTCCACATTACTGAATAAAATACTACCTAATTTATGATTAACAAACCAATCTTCAATATTCAGACATTATCATCCTATGCCTTTATAAATAAAATAATTATACATTTTAATAAGATCAACTTTTAGTCATAGTTATTTATAACAATAATATTTTTCAGAAACATAAATCAATATTTATAAAAGATCATTCTAAAGTATTCAACCTTGCTGAACTAGTATGTAATGAAATTAAATTGGCTATTACTTTTGGTCAAATCGAAAATCCCGATCAAATTCAATTATACTTGGATCAATTAACTAAAATTATGGATGTGTGTCAACTCAGTTCAAAAAAAGTCAACCCCAATTTTATAACTGAAATAATTGGGTCTAGCAAGAAAGAAAATCAAGATAATAATTTCAAACAGATCGATGCAGATAACCAACAAAATGACTTGCAGATTACTAAACAGATTGTTTCGAAAAATTCTACTAAACAACGTCGAATAAAACACATTTCAAATAATCATCATACACGAGCACCTAAATCTAAACCAAGAAGGAGGCATCATCGTTATGACTAATTACTGATTGAGAATTACTCAAGTGATTAATCAGAATATTTATAAATAATTTACTCATATTATATTATAGCCTAGCAAGAGTGTCTGTCGAACCTTTTGAACACTACGTGCCATTTAGAGAGCGCCATGAAAAATAATATATTGTATAATATTGAATGTTATATTCAATATTGTAAAAAAAATTTTAAATATGTTTACCTATTACCTATAATATAGTATAGTAAAAATCTTCACGTGCCATGGATTTGTCATCCCTGGCCTATAGGCTATAGGTAACAACTTAATTCAGTACCTAATTTTCATTTTTTTAAACAAGTTAAATTTAAAAATAATTCATTTCCGATTAAAGGTAGGAATATAATGTCCATTGTGTAATAGGTAAATAGTAATGAGTAAATAGGTAAAATACTACAAAATTACTTTTACAATTCTATATTACAATATTTCAAACCTATATTATAGGTTTAGCCATTATGATAGCATTTGTAAAAAAAGGAAATAATTTGCAAAAAAACTTTAAAAAAACTCAATATGTGATATTTATTTATGGGTAAATTAAATTTTTTTTACTAACAAAAGAATTAATTATACAAAGTTGTTACCTATTCAAATAAGATTATGTTTATTAATTAAAAAATTGTAATTATATTAGTACCTAATTTATTTGATTATTTATAATATTATACTTCTTTAAACGTTATTCGACAATATTGTGATATTTTAATACAAAAAAAGTATGTTATTCCGTATTCGTTATTATTGAGACTGTTAAATAAATATAATAAATAACAAAATATGATACCAGTGTCATTCTTATTATAACAATAGTGAAACAGTTGCCCTATTTATTTAGAAAATGGTAAGTGGG
>VUJU01006162.1:0-11202 GCA_009835225.1 Aphis craccivora
TTTTTATATTTATTTTAATTTTGATCTTTTGAATTATGCATTATTATAACTTTTTTCCTAACCAATCAAAAGTAATTTATATTGGTTTTCACATTGTGAACGATTTTAAATACTGAATTAGGCCCCCCCAAATAAAAATTGCCCCGGGCCTCATAATATGTAGAGCCGTCACTGCGGAGTACTTTGATACTCTAATATTATTATTTTTTTAGTGAATTATACTTTGTGAAATCCTAAAATTTAAATTATTAAAATAATTTTGTTAATTCAGACTTGATGAAAAGACCACTATATATTTATATTTTATTTGTATAATGCATAATGCATAATGTATAATGCAAATTATTATTTTATGTATGCCTATAACTATTAATTAAACAAATATTAAATCCTAACCTACCCTTCACTTAAATTTTTCAAGAACCTAAAATAAAAATTTAATAAAATAATTTAGTAGGTACTAAATCAAAATAACAAAAAATACCAGCCCCTGATTTAAATTCTATTTAGTTTTTTTTTTTAAATATTATTAGGACTTGGTAATTATAAAAATGTCTATATTCCCTCAATTTTCAGTAGACCAAGCTAGAATTATTTTTTATACAAATAAATTTAAAATGCATATTTAAGAATTTTAGAAAAAAATTGTTTATTTCTTAATTAAGAAAATATTTTATATAAAATTATAGGTAATTAGGTAAAACAATTTCTTAAATTATCAAATAATTATAAACTAATTATTTTGATATTTTATAAAATAGGTACCATTTTAATTTTTGATTTATTTTCAAATCAACTAAATATAACTGTTGGTCATAACTTAACTACCAGTTATTCTATTATTTTTAAGATAATAGTGTAATTATGTATTTGTGTTGAGATTTAAATATTAGTAGTAGCTTAAATCATAGGTTAAATATATTAATTTATAGTTCAAATTAAACATACTTGATTGTCTTCAATATTCCTTGGGAGAAAGAATGCAATGTTTGTAGTTATCTGACGAGTTAATTCATAAAGGTATTTACCACCTCCGTAACTTTGCATTATATCGTCAATATTAAATGTTTTTTTTTTGGAATATGAGGGGCCACCCCATGGTGGTGATAAAAATACAACATCCGCTTTTAAAGTAGGAACCAAAGCATAATAATCTCCAATAATAAATTCTATGCGATCTGATACACCATAAACTTTGGCATTATTTCGTGCAAGTTCTATTTTCTTTGGATCAATATCTATTGCAATAACTGAACAATTTCAATCATTTTAATTGAATTCTCATAAAATCTTTAAATTCCAAAATGATAACTATAAATGGATGAATTCATTTAAAAAAATTATTTAAATCTACCTACCTTTTTTACAAGTTAATGCAAATTGAATGGTATTGCCACCAGCACCACAAAATCCATCAATTATCAGATCACATGTACACCGTTTAGCAATCATGCGACTTATTACTTCCGGTGTCACTGAATACCAACTTTCTAAAAAAATATATAATATAACCATGTGTATAGCATAACATACAAATAAACAAAAATTAGCATTATACAAAAAGTAAAATTACTCAATGATACAATAGTATAATAAATTATTAATTAATGTATTACTAAATTATTATTTTATATTATTGTTAATATTATATCATGAGTAAATGTAAAAATTGAATTTTTATTTTTTTTACAATTATTGTAGTTATAGACAATATGGGAAATCATTAAAACACTTAAGTAATTATTATGTCCTTAATTCATGGTTAAAATACTTAGAACTTTTAAACTATTTATTATCATATTACAAAGTTGTATTTTATTCAAGATTTTCTTGTAACTATTCTTTACTCAATATAGCACATTCACAACATTGTGATAAAATAAAATTATTATAATAATGAATTTTAATTTTTTGCTTACCCTTGTCTAATTTAATTCCTTGGTCAAATTTTTTAAATAATCTATACCTACAATGCCAATATTTTAGCAATGAAGGGTCTTTTTGTATTTCGTTGGGTAATGTTTTTAAAATTTTTGGATCCAATTCTTTACGCTTATATTTTTTGAATTCTCTTCTCCGTTTATGTTTATTTTTAAGAATTCCATCACTACCCATAATGAAGAGAAAATAACTCAAACGAATCACATAAATTAAATCTTGGAATTTGGATTTTAGATTTAGAAGTTTGGAATAGATTAAAATATTACTTTTACGTTTGTTCTTTGCTTAATGCTTTTACTTTCAGCGCTTAAGCGCTTTCGGTTTAATTTTTAATCTAATCTGTGATGATATCATTAGTTATATAATAAAATAAATATTTATTATATAATCAATGATAATACATGCCTTACTGATAATAATAGATAATAACCATGAAATAAGATAATATTCATATTTCATATTATAGTATCTTACTATAATATACTATATTACTAGTTTATCCAAAAGACCGACCATAAAAAATTATTCAAATCTGAGCCTACCGTCACAGGAACAACTGAAAAGTGCTAATACATTGCAATTTATATTTATCGTTAATATATTGATACACAACGAATTATTGTCATGAAGCCTGGAATAGTTGCCGATGAAATGTTCCCTGAAGGGACCAGTGCCATAATGGATATGGATGATGAGGTAATTTAAATAAATGATATTATATTTATCATTAAATTAATAAATGTATTGTTTTTAGACCGGAAGCAATGTTATATTTGAAATGAATGACAAGAGTCTACAAGCTGAATTTTTTAACGGTATGTTTTTACAAACAAATGGTAATTTCATTTTTTGGAACTTGTCTGTTATCGCGACAATGCACGTCTTTTTAATATGTTTATAATAATACAAAACTACCCAAAGCTAATGTCAATGTATTTATTAATAATGCTGTTGGCAAAATAATAGGCTATGGGCATTGTATTTTTAACCCTTTGACCTACCTAAGTCCTGTTGCATAGGAAATTTAGAAATATTTCGTTTTGAATGTCCGAGCATGTGAATGGGAACACTTGTCCCTAATTTATAGAATTAGAAATTAAATTCACTTTCAAAATTCAAGATTTAAGTGGAACACAATGTCGCTATAACCCATAATATGTGATAGTTGCGAAAACGCTCAAGTACCTATTTTATTCTTATTTTAGTTATTTTAATACCTAGGTATTCAATTATTAGTTTATTATTTTAAAGGGAAATGTTAGTTTGTGTTGTGTTGTCATACCGGGGAAAATAAAAAAAAAATTTTTTGATTTTTTATGTTAACATTGGATATATAAATAGGTACTAAAAGCATGATATAAAAATGTGAGTAAATTTTAATATTTTCAGTATTTAGCATAATATAACTTGACATATTAGCCATACTATGATGTTAAGTTAAATGAAGTTTTGAGATGCTTCTGGGAAATAATAATTTAAATATCACTTATTACTGCTGTTAAGAGTGCGTGCTATGCTGATATGTTCATCATATAATTCTTAACAGTTAACAATGACCATTATTGATCTTAAAAAAATATTATATAATAAATAATAATATAGTATATTCCTTATAACCACATTACATAATAGAGTACCATTTATATAGGCCTATATTTATCATACCTATACTGTTTATATGTGGTTACTGTTTGAAAAATGCCAATTTGAAAATATTTAAGTTGAGTTGGCAATAAAATATTAAGATTTATCTGATCATAACAAATGTTGAAGTATACAAAAATTCAATATGTATAACTTTAAAATTATACATAGTCTTTAGAGACCAGAAAGTGTTGACTACTTTTCTAATAATTATTTTCTAGAAGCTTTATAATCCACTATTCCCCCCCTCCCATTCATCTCAATATCGGTTGTTGGTTTGCTCGACGATTTCGCATTGCTAACCGAGCTGTTTCACAGGCTGTCTCGCTTTGATCTTGTGATTGAGAAGCACAAAGTCGAGCCATAAAACGCGGTGCTTTTCACGTTCAATTAATCGCCATGGAAACATTATTAATGTTAATGCAACTAATAGCAACCAAATTTCAAATTTGCATCGTAAATCTCAACATGTCTGTTTGAGAGCACCTCCCAGAGCTGGATCTATCACTTTAAAAAGTATCCTTCTCCTGGTTCTAAGCTACTCCTCCACTAATTTTCAGCCAAATCGGTTCGGCTGTTCTAGAGTTATAAATAGTGTAACTAACACAACTGTCTTTTATATATATAGATTAAAATAAATTTTTTAAAAATTGACGAAGTAAACAAAGAAAATTTGGAAAAACTATATTCATCAACTAACAGGAGTTAATATTCTTTGTAATAGATTTACCTTTCATTTAAAAATTAAGTTATCTCAGAGCCTGATTTACCAAATATATGGCCCAGGACAAAATAAAAAATAAATTTTTATTTCAACAAAATAATATATTAGTATATAATATTACATAGTTAGTGATAGTCACTGATGGGCCCCTTGGCCACTTGAGTTCAGGACAAATGTCTATTTTGTCTATGTGTAAATATGGCCCTGATTAGATTTATAATATATATTAACTTTAAAAAAAATTTGAAGCTTTTCTAGTTTCTACTGCTTACAAATTGTAATGTGTGGGATACTGAGATTGTCTTTTTTCTTATAGTGTTGATTGTATAAGATGGGTATAAATATATTTGATTATCTTATATAATTATTATGTTTGAAGAAAAACCAATTGTGCATTCCTGGAATAAAATGGTCACAAAAAAAAAAAAAACAACTGTTAAAATCAACTGATTAAATTTGATCAAATCAAATTTTCAATGATAGAAAAATGTTAACATTTCTAAATTGAATTTACTTTATATACCTATTATTTATGTTAATAAATTATCTATTATATAAAGTCACTCAGTTTAGGAAGACTTGTGATTTAGTGCATTATGTTTTTATTACTTTGTACTCCAATAACTAGACCTATTCTATTGTTTTGTTTATTAATAGAGACTACTTGTATTTTTCAGACTTTGATGATCTCAATGATGATGACGACTTTTAATATACAAATTTTAAGTCATGAAAAAACAATCCACATATCATCACTTGGTTCATACTAATAAATAATGTTGGTGTCGTCATAATTATTTTTTAAATATTGTATTATGTCAAATAATTATTTGTAATATACCTATTTTAGTATTAAAAATATTAAGCTATTTATTATTTAAAACTATATTTTATTTATCATCATTAATTTAGAAATTATTTGTCCAAGTAGAATGAGTTAAATAATTGTTAAGAAAATCTCTGGGCTATTTAACACAATTCTAAGTATTAATTGAAAAATGAAATGTAATATATTAACTATAAAATACTTTCTTTTTTTTTTTTTTATTTTAAAATAGAAAATTTACAATCTGTAACATATGTACAATAAGCAAATTTGATAATTACAGAAAAAAAATATTTACATGATGAAATAGTATGAGAAGGGAGGTTGTCCAGTGACAAAACCCTCATGTGTCATTTGTGTCAGTGGTTTAGTAAATCCCTGCACCAACACCTTTTTAACCGACGGTGGGATTATTAGGTAGGTTTGCTCCGCCTTGATTGGCTATAAGGGGGTTGTTGTGGGAGACAAGTTTGGAGTGGAATATTTTATAATGTTTGGATGCAACTGTGATAACGGTTTCAATTTTGAGGTCATTGTGGAGTGAGTTATTGGAAACATACCACTATACCAGGGTGCAGAAGTTAGTAAACGTAGAGTGATTGATTGAAATGCTTGTATTGTTTTTGTTTGAGATGGCTTAGCACAGCCCCATATCTGTATTCTGTAAGCCCAGATGGTTGTTAACATTGACTTTTAAATAATTATTTTATTACTGAGGAAAAGATTTGATTTAAGGATAGGACGGAGAAGGTGTAGTCTAAATATAATAAAATACTTAAAAGCATATTTCTTTTATTCTTTAACTATACTAAAAATATTTTTAAATAAAATACGATCATTGTAATGTAATACATTATGTATTTGCTGGGATTAATATGTATAAAATTACGTATATAATCTCACGGCTTAATATTTCTTGTTGCCCAATTGTAATGACATTTTGTTATTTTCCTATACCTATTTTATAAAAATAAATAATTTAATTTTGAAGTATAAACAGTTAAAAATTTGAATGAAAACTGCTTCTGCATTACATGTTGTTGAAAAACAAAATTTGTCATAATCTTGATATTGAACTATTTTATCATTATATTTTATGTTTATAGTTTATTATTAAGTGTTCCATTACCTAAAAATTATAGAGTATATTACATGATATAATTAAAATAAATGATATATTATATACTTTCCTTTTTTTTTTTATTTATACATATTATTTAGCTAATTTTACTGTGTGAATACAAATAATATAAACCCTTGAATGTTTGGCACTAATTTAATTTTTTTCCACATTTGCACAGGATAGCCAGGGAGCGGTGCTTTACTTTTTAAACTCAATTGAATCTATACTAATTCATGATTTATTTATTTAATATCTATTTTTTAAATTTACAAAAATAATTCCAAGTATAGAATAAAAGTGCAGTAATTAAAAGTTAAACATTAGTGTAATAACTTATTAATTACCAACTGGAAAATAAAAATCAATGAATCCAAGTCCTCTTTTGTGAATTTCTCACTCAGACCTCTAAACTGCCCAGCTGTAACAATCAACAACATCATCATTCCTCATTCAACAGAAGTAAAATATCTTGGTCTTATATTTGACAGACGTCTTACCTGATCCTTCCATCTTAAAGACAAGTTTAAGAAACTTAACTCCAGACTTCACGTGCTTAAGCCACTGCTTCGTTCAAACCTTACCTTACCAATAAAAATCATTCTGTATAAAACTCTTCTTCAACCAATATGGACATACGGAATAGTAATCTGGAGTTCCGCTAAAAACTCGAACAAGAGAACCGTACAAGTATTTCAAAACATCACTCTTGGTATAATCACGTCTGGTGCACCCTGGTTCGTTTCGAACGAGACCCTAAACTCCGACCTCAAATTACCTTCCATCGACAATACAGATACTATCTACTACAAACGCTTCCAAACCAAACTTCAAAATATTCCCAACCAACTAATCATAGTTAGCTTCACTAACACTTCCAGGTAACCCAACCATATGCCTCAAGAGGAAATGGTGCCATGATTTGATAACTTAAGTTAAAACTTATAAATGTAAGAGGTGTCACAAATTTGTGATTTCCTCCTCATATGACTATTCATTGCCAACTGTTATAAATTATTAATATTACTTATTGTACATACTGTATCTGTATAGATTGTAATTTTTCAAATAAAGCCAATTATTTAAAAAAAAAAAAAACTTATTAATTAAAAATTAAAACAATTAAAAAAGGAATTTAAAATAAAATAGCAATAACTACTCTTACAGTTTTTACAGAATTACCATTCATTAATAGTGTATTGATCAGAGAGAATAACATATATGATATGGCGTCACAAACTTATTTCTTTTTGGACAACTGCCCCAAACAATTTTAGGTGGGTAATTTTGTTTTATTGTGACAATATTTTTGTATTTAACTATCATTATAATTTGGCAGGGTTTTTGATGGGTGGATTGGTGGGTAACTACAATATTTGCCCCTGTGAAGAAAATGTTTGTGACGCCACTGGTTGGAAATACCAAAAGTATCGGTAATTGGTGTCCCAGATACTTGCGATATACTCTAGATGAGAATTGTTTACTTATCATGTATGGTAATATTTTTCCTCAAACTTGAAGAAACTAATGCAAAAATCATAACATTATTATTTTATGTATCATCTTAACTCAAATGTGTAAAAGGAAAAAATCTATTGCAGTTATACTTTAAAAAAAAATGTAATACATCATTGTAAGAAAATTTTTTTTATTTGGTTTCAACAAGACAAGTACACAGTCATTTAATTATTAAGGTAATATAAGTACCTATATAACTAATTAAAATTAGATATTTAATTTAAAAAAATGCTTCTTATAATAAAATTAATGAATTCAACTCAGTCTTACTCAATGATAGACACTGAAATACAATAGATATTTTTTTATACAATTAATATTGATTGTAGCTCATAATTTATAGTACCTACCGGCTACCATAAACATAATTAAAATTAGATAATATTCTTAAGGAAAACAATATGATACTAATTGAATTCACATACTTATATTGAGCATAAAAAGTATAATGATTAAAATAAAATCAAAAAAACTGTTTCGATTCCTTAAATTACAAATATGATAATTTAAAAAAAGAAAGTATTAACAACATTATAACTTATAGTTCTCCCTTAGAACAGAAAAAATGTTTAGGATATTATACAATATGCAATAATTGTTAATGATGACTAAAAATGAATAAACATAATTAATCATTAATCCCAATAGGGTTCATCAATTTCAAAATTGTCAACATCATAGTTGTAAACGATATTCTCATTTCTAGCTCGTTGAGCTTGCACTACGTATGGTTGCATTTCTTCAGCTTGAACTGACCTTGGCTTGTAAGGGCATGTTTGTAAATGATTAGCCATTTCATGTTTTTCTAAATAATAGTAATGTCCGTAAGGACATTGTATTTTATTTGGAAACATCTTTTTGCACTTTAAAAGATGATATGGCAACCTGTGACGTCGAAGTTTGTGGTTTGGATTTAATGGACATTGCACCATGTCCAAATAGTAAATACCAAAATCAATAATCTCTTGATTGGATTGTTCATTACTTATTTCTTTTTCTGAAGACATCTTTAATGTGGTAACCTGTTAACAAAATAAAATCAATTATTATGTAATAGTATAATATTGTTTTGAACGTTATCAATAATTTGAAATAGTTAATTAACGACTACACGATTCAGATTTGAAAATTACTAAATAGGTATTGCTTAAAATGTTAGGTTTAAAATGTTTAAATACGTTTTATTTGATGGAGTTAAACAAAATTATTTATTATCAAATATAATACTAAATACACATATTATGTAGGTATTACAGTACGCACTTTGGTTCGATTTTTTTGAATTTCACAATTTATAGAAGAAACAAATAGGTAACAATAAGTAGTATTAAGTACTACCTAATACCTATTTGTATTTATTAAGCAGTATAATATGAATCAAAAAAATGATTTATTTTCTAAAAATATATATAGTAATTGTATTATGCAAAGTACATCAAAAACAATCTGAAAGAAATTAAATAATAATCCGGTCCACGTGAAAACACCGCTCCTGTCTACATCGCGCATATAAACTATAAAGTACAAACAGGCGGAGGCAGAACGGTGACGGGCGAGTGGCGACGGTGTCGGCGGCTAGTGTTTTGGAGAGTTTAGTGGTAGGAATGCGCAAGAACGGACGATTGGACAAATTTTGGTCGCTGCTCAGAATTGGTCTCTCGTGGGTCGGAGCATGGCTACACATATAGCTAGGTATGATCGCAATTTCGTGATACGCAGGTGTCATGGCCGCCACTGGCAGTGATAGATAAGAGATATACCGACCGACGTCGTAGTACGGTGATAAAAATCACTGCCGGTTACGATTTCTTTCCATGCCAAATCATGAATATTACGTGAATAGTAGTACGTGCGCAGCCCATAACGAAAATGCGTCTTAATGAAATCATACCTATGTATTTAACCCATAGAGTAATATTACTCTATGATTATACTCTATATTATTACTCTATAATTTAACCATGCCGGGCCGGAGTAAAGTCATAGAACATAGTGTTACAATCACAATTAGTTACAACCATAGATGATAAAAGAATTCTTTTATTATGGTTACAATTTACCATAGATAATATATAATGGATAGGCCATCAGCCTTCTCCGCGCATTCCCAAATGATTAGCTATGAGGGTAATACATTTACCCGTGGTTGGCTACTACTGGTAACCACGATTTAAGATAATATACCCTAAAGGCGGGTTTCCACTGCATACGTGTATAAAAATACTTGTCTGTAATTGGTTGGTATACATGGTAAGCTTGTGGTATACCATTACCACACGTATAACCACGATACCATGAAGTTGGATCCAATTCAACTATTTCTGTGTGTTTAACGGTATAAAGGCGGGTTTCCACTGGACCGTTCCCGTGTACGTGCACGTTTATCAACACACACGTATGTACGCTTGGAATACACGTCCTTCATGAAAAATACTCTAGTAAGCACGGTAATTGGTCATAGATATTATAAAATATAATATCTATGTAATTGGTAAGCACTTAATTTTAGAGGTAAATTTTTTTACTATAATTTGGCTCGACTCTATATTGTAAATACACTTTAATTATAATTTAGTATTATAATAACATAACGCATTTTTAAGATTTTAAAATTGGTTACTGCTGCTATCGCTCAAGTTATACCGTTAAAAACACGGAAATAGTTGAATTGAATCCAACTTCATGGTATCGTGGTTATACGTGTGGTAAGAACGTATAAACTTTCTGGTATACCACAAGCTTACCATGTGTACCAACCAATCACAGATAAGTATTTTTATACACGTACAAGTACACGTATGCAGTGGAAACCCGTCTTATGTCCAAGCATAAATATGTGCGTGTTGATAAACGTGCACGTACACAGGAACGGTCCAGTGAAAACCCGCATTGATTCACCGTATATTAAATCGTGCTTGTAACAATGGTATAGAACGCTGCGCCATGGGTGTTCAGCACGAATTAAAATATACTTAAAATATATTTTAATTCGTGGTGTTTAGCATAGGGATGGCATATTATCTATGCAATTTAAACTGAAAAGTGAAATTCTGAAAATCTAATTTTAATTGTTACCAATAAATAAAAATCATGTAAAATATTCACAGATATCTATATCTATATATTTCTAGAAATCTGTGATAATATTTATCATATTATTAAAATATTATTTTTCCACAGATAATATAATATAAACATATTATGTAACATAATATTATTAACGTATGTTTATTATTATATCTGTGTATTTTTCACGATAATTTTGAAAAGGATACCAAGGTGGATATACCTATACATCCATCTTGGGTGAGTATACAGTTCGTCCTTACCTAGTATAATTATTGTAATATACAATTCTGATCAAAAGACATATTATTATGTCTATTGTATATTGTCCGTGTATATGACATGGTTTAAGATAAACCATGG
>VUJU01006163.1:0-11198 GCA_009835225.1 Aphis craccivora
GACGATCTACAATCAACCTCAGCCAGGTCCGCGTCAAATTGGTTCCCCGGCGGAGAATCGAACCCCGGTCTCCCGCGTGACTGGCGGGGTTACTTACCACTATACTTTCCTCGGTAGTATAGTGGTAAGTATCCCCGCCTGTCACGCGGAAGACCGGGGTTCGATTCCCCTCCGGGAAGCCATTTGACGCGACCACAGGTGATGTGGCCGGTCATAGGAGAGATATCGAGAATTAAGTGAAAAAATTACGCACGGTACGGGATTTGAACCCGTGACCCACGAGACTGGAGTGACAGTCTCGTATCACTGAGCCACTGCGGTCTTATCAGCTTAACCTCGATATTCTCCTATCTGGGCCAGAGTGGCAGTGTGTACGGATGAGAAGAGGCGCAGGCGCTGGGGCCGTGTCACAATAAGAACAACTCATAAGAAACCTTGTATCAAGTTTTTTTGTGCCATTCAAAATATTGTTATCGACACTTCAAAAAAAAATTCTCATAAAAATCAAAACTTTTTAAAAATTTAATTGTATATAGATAACACTGACATAGAAAATCTAGGCATTTTTATTTCTCTAAAAACTCAGTAAAAATTAACGACTCCTGAATAAGAAAAATAGCATATAACATAATATTTATTATACATTTATTGATTTATTAGGAATAAAACATTCAAACATTTACAAATATGTGCTTTGTAATCCCTTAATCGATATAAAACATAAAAATCATTGTGTGGTGTGGTGCTGGCCACCGTATGCGGTTGGTGGATATTTTACTCTTCATCGTTAAAAAAAAAAAAAAAAAAAATATGAAACTCAACTCTGAAGTTTGGCTGTTGGCATCACCACGCTACCGGTCATAGCATTGTTGCTGAGTGGCTCAGTTGTAGTAATGACTAATGAACTAGAGTCTAGACTCTAGACCGTAGTCGATACATAATGACGTTTCAGATAAAAGTCGTCAGTCAGTGTCCGGCGCAGACGGTGGTTTTTTGGCCACCTATTTTTACTTGCCCGGGTTAACACGGGTGTGGTGGAGATGAGATGTCCGGCAAGGAGTTAAAGTGTCCAGCAAAGCTTCCCTCTCCACTGTCCGGTGACAATTCGCCAGCCGATGGCCAGCCCGGCGTCTTTAAATATATATATTTTTTGTCTTTTTCCAACGGTCGAACTAAGCACAACGTCGTGCTCGTTCACAGTCTTTGCGTGTTGCAAAGAAAAAACTTCGTGTGAACACAGGTGTGATTGATATCACCTTGTGATCGGGTTGACACTAAAGTCAAGTTTTCTTTAATATCATCAAGAGATTCCACATCATCCGGGGTTGTCGTTCCGTCAATATTATTATTTGATATTTCGACCTTTGTGTTCACCCATTTAATTTTTTTCTTATTATATATTTTTTATACCTACACTACGGTATGCGAGGTCGTTGCAATCATTATTATATTATAGCTATATTTCATGTGTTAATGTTTTGGGCGCCCGCATATTATAATAATTAATATTTGCATTATGCTTTATATTATTATCATTTATTAATTAATATATAAACTGTACGGTCACCGGCCGTAATATCTTTATAAGTAATATTCTTATACTTTTGTACATTTGTGTGGGTAACCTCTCCCGCTCCCGTCCACAATACAAAACGCGAGTCGTTGCCGACACCGAGTAGGGTGCAGTCGTCCGAAAAATGATAAGGATAAAATGATAAGCACATAATAAGTATTGCCAACATAAAATATCCCTCGATTTGCTATGCAACACCACCAGCTAATGTAGATCACAGGGCTAAGAAACGATGCCCCATAATTTTGCTAACAACGGTTGGTAATAATTTTCGATTATCATATCTCGATTCCTTATCATCTTTCGGACAAGTGCTTATGACTCCCGACAACCGCCGTAATCGTAGGATCGGCAGTGATGAAAACAGTCGTCTTTCATCTGGTACTGTCCACAACTTTGTAGTAAATATCAAATTTTTATTAACGTAATCTATTTTTTTTTTTAGCTTTTCAATTGCCCACTTTTTTTCACGTTACAACAAATTACCGAAAACGTGTTATCAATCACGTTTTTATCGTTTGCCGACCCGTGATATCAAGTTGTCAGCTCAATAATTATTGTTTTCAATACTCGTCTTGTAAACGCTTCCAACAACTTTACTACCGGTAAGCTATATTCCTTTAACCCACTGTGCCACCATAACAAATTACAACAGTACACTCACCAGCCACAACGTGCTGTGAATTCAATTTTGTCTTTCATACGTACAACATGGCAAATTTATGTTCAGCTGTTCCATTTTTGTGTAAAAATGTTTAATAGTTTTTAAATTGATCTTAGATATATTTTATTATCAAACCTAAACACAAGAATATTATCTGTGCTTTCTCGTAAGTTATTTATGATGTTTTTATTTTTAAATAAATTTTGATTATGCAAAATATTAATTTAAAAATGTATATAACTTGCTTAGAAGTTAAAATATAGTAAAAAAAATATGCCTTATATCAGTAAATTTTCTTATCAATTCACGTTATTATTAAAGCCAGAGTTAAAGCTTTTCCTACAAAATTAGAACTGCTAAACACAAATTTGTTATGTATTACATATTTAATTTGTAGATAATATATTAATATGTGGGTGTAATGTGAAGTTTTCTTTTATTTCTTTTAACCCATATATTGACTTTACATGAATTAAACGAGGATTATGAAATAAAGTTATATCTGAGGATATATTATTCAATTCCTTTATTTTATATATATATCTAGCGAACTACATTTACAATGTTAAAATATTGAAATAAATAATATTTAAATAATCATGGAATAGGTTTAAATATAGTTTAACAAAATTGATTTTTAATAACCTTTATTTTATAAAAAATAAAATAAATAAATAAATTTACCTTTTTTTTTAATTATAAAATTATCTAAAATATAAAATAAATTATAAACATTTACATAACTATTGTAAAAATAGCAAGCAAAAGCATTTGTAACAATGTAATATTGTGTATCAAGCCAGTATTTTAGCTTAATTAAAATATTTAAAAGCTTTAAAATTTAAAATATAGTATTTCATAACAACAAAGTTTTACTATACACTTAAAACTGAAATATTATACTGCAGACAAAATCAGTCTTTTGAATATTTGTTATATTTTGTTTAAATAAAACTTATCATATGTGATTGATAAAATATTAACTTAGAGCATTGTATATAATACTTAAAAAAATAAACAAATGAGAAAATATTTGTAATGCTATTTTTAAAAACAGTTTTGACCTTTGATCAAATACAATCTTAAACTGTACATCAAACATATTAGGTATTGAAGTTTGATCAAATAAGCGATTATGACATTTATCCTTTTTTGGATTAATCACGATGATCTGTTTTAACTTATATAAGTGTATAGTATTGCAACTTGTATTCTTCATTTTTTTTAAAATATTTTTCTAGGTATTTTAAAAACGTTATATCAATATTTAATGCGTAAAATAAAATATTGTACAATCCTTTAGTGTAAATAGAGCATTTAAAATATCATTTAAAGAAATATTATTTTCAAACCATTTCCTTTAATAATATTTAAGTATTTTTGATCCATAACAAAGTGTTGCCATTATTAATTGACATAACAGTTATTACATGAATGAGATAATATTAACATCTATCTTCAATGATTAACAATATAGTGTATTACTGAAACTTAAACAAATAACAACTAATTGGAAAGTTGGGAAATCATTATAATTATTTCTAGTATATACATATTACATATAGTTTTACATTATAGTATTTAGAGCAGCGGTTCACCTGTGGTCTGCGGACCAGGCAGTCTTAACACATAATATAATCGTTAATACATTGTGACAAGATATAATTGTAAATGTGTATGTTTTGTTGTGTCTACTTATGTAGTTATAATATAAAATATTTTTTTATAAATTTGTTTATGTTAACATGAGATGTAAAAATAAGATATTTGAAAAAAATTGGTAAGGGGGTCCTGCAATATGGTCTTATAGAAGTTAGAATGTTTTTTTGTAATCGTTCTATCATAGATAAGTGACATAGAAAATTATTTCATAATGCATAGTGGAAGTTAGTAGTATTTTTTCTTGTGTATACTTACTTAACTATTTTGTATATATTAGTGTTTTTATCTTTAAATTGATAAAATAAAAGTAATGTTGTATACTTGTACACAATATACTTGAAAAAATATTTTTAGATGAAATAAGTGTGGACTATGTGTTTTCTACAATTATATTAGTTAAGATTATTACACGTTGATAATTTTATGTTTTTACACAGATTACATTTGTGATTTAATGATTATGCGATACTATATTATCTATAATATTACTATATATTATCAGTCAGTGCTTATAGTTTTTAGTTTTTAATTTATATAATATGCAAATTATTTTGAATGCTTTGTTAAGTTAAAGTTAGTACAGTATACAACAAAATACAATAGATTTTAAATATAACATTAATATTGTTTTCATTATTGTTTATTTGATTTAATTAATCTAATCTATATGTCTTATATAATGCAGTAAATATAGATTATATAAGATAAGATGTAGACCACTATCGATATCACTAGGATTTCCCTCATATTTTATTATTTTATATATCAATCAGACGACAGACAGTCAATCTTCAGTAAACCACTGTTCATAGTATATGTGAGCAATAGTGTGCCAGTGTGCGTCATGTACCTACTATGGCAGTTTTATTAATTATTGTTTATAAAAAATGTAAATATAATAATAAAATAAAATATAAATATAATATAATATATAATATATATATAATATATATAATATTATATTATTATAATATAATAATATAATATTATTGTCATTATATAATGTTTTAAAGTGTTTTTTCTTGTTTTATTATTCAGCAATAAATACGATAGAACATTTTGCCAATGTTTATTGTTATAAGTTATAACCCCACCTAAGCCATCCTACAATAATAACAATTATTGTTATTATTTTTATTTTTGTAGTAAATACAAAGGAAATTTCAGCTTAAATATTTTGGTTAGCCAATGACAACTTTATAGCATATTTTAGGGTATACTTGTTGATTTTTCATGATATGACTAAGTGTGTATTATAAGGATTTTGAGAACATACCTTGAAGTACTTAGCCTTGCAGTTATAATTAATTTTATGTACTTAATAAAATTTAATTTGTAGTTTATTACGCTATTGTAATATTATTATTATTATTATTATTATATACGTTTTTGTATTTGTCAAAATTTGTTTTTAAAATTTATCAATAACTTATTATTTGGCATTTATAAGTTGATATTATACATTTCTCTTGTTAGATCAGGTGCACCCCTGTGGAAGGGGGAATGGGGCAATCGCCCCCTCCATAAGTTGTGTGATATTCTGGTGATATTAGCCCATGTACTTTTTTAAAACACAATTTTAATTTTTATAAGGATTTAATATTTTAAACACTTATATAAAAGTATAAATTTATGCATGGTCTAAATTATACTACTAATAGGTACACTTATATTTTTACTTATACTAAAAATTCTAACTTCTCTTCATTACATACTATACTTTAATATTGATTACATAAAATCAATTATTAATTTATAAGCATTTATTTTATTTAAAAACTTAAATATTTTCTATATTATATGATATTTATAATTATACAAAAAACTCAGTAAAAGAATCTTTTTTCCACCTTCGGTATTAATTTTTCCCTCACTAACGTGTTATCAACCGACAGTGTCAGCTTAATTATTTATACTATCAATTGTATACTACAATCAGGCCTCCAAATTTAAGAGTATGAGCTTTACCAACCTCTATTATATGTAAATTTACAGGTTCATAATTGTTGAGATACCATTATATATTGTTAAAATCTCATTAATAACAACAAAAAAAAACTTAGATAGTTTCTGGTGTAATTGAATCACCTTGTTGTTATTCAGAATAGGTTTTCACATTCCAGGTAATAACGTGCTCGAAAGACCCTTATTACTTAGTTCTAGTGCCAAGAAATTATTTATATGACAACCCTCTTAAGCGATCCATGTCTTTTGTTAATAGTCTATCTAGCTATAATGACTCTCTCATTTAGGTTTTATTTATAATGTATTTAGACTTATAGTGTATTATTGTATATTTCAAGTTATAAGATACCTTATACGTATTATGTTATTAATATATACTTTATAATTAAAATTTGCATGGCATTACCAGTAAAATAAATAAATAATACGCAATATTTAAATATTTTTATTAATTTGTTATCAAACTCACACTTATCTGATTTGTTTTGGTTAAAGAGATTAGTTTGTAAAGTAGTTAAATATAGGGAATGTTATTCAAGTTATGACAAGGCTTTAGTAAAATAATCTAGTTCAACTGAAATCCAATTTTTTTTAGTCACCTGATTTTTTTTCAATTTATCATCCTGGTTATTTTATATTATTATTTATGTTTGATTTGTTTTATTCACCGTACCTGGTATTTATTTATTTATTGCCCTAATGTAAACAAATTAAAAATAATATTATTAAAGTTAGTTTAAAAAATGATAATTTATATTAATTATATTACATAATGAATATTTAGCATTATGCAAGAGCCCATTTACCCTCAGCAATGACTTTTTAAATTTTAACTATACATTTATTTGTTGTATTATATTATTATACTATTATTGATATCACATAATATATACATTTATATTTTGTATACCTAATAATTAAATAATAAATTTACAATTGTATAAACATATTTAAATAGTGTGTATGTTATATCATCTATAATACATTTATGTTCATAACTATTTAAATTTCTCAATATGACTAGATGTTTTCTTCCATTATTTTAATATCTAAGAATAATTTAATAATTTGTCAAGATATTAAATTGTTTAGTTAACATATAAAATTAAATACATTATTTTCCATGTGTACTATTGTTATGGATATATTTTTGTTAAATACATTGACTAGGTATATGAATGAAAATTTCTTTACAACTTGTATTTAATAACTATCTGAATAAATTATTTCTAATATAAGTACTTATTAATATTTAGTAATTTTTTTTTTTTTAGATTTACACAACCCATAATAAAGAATATTAAAAGAAAAAAATGAAGAATGTTGAACAGAAAATACCTATATTCGTGATTTCAGAAATTAGGAGTATAAGAAGACAAATCAATGGTAGAGTCATTGATGAAAATGATTTTATCGAGATTATTGATATTTCCGATGATGAAGATGAACTTTCTCGATTACCCGAAGATGAAGAAGGTGTGATGGATCAATGAATAATTGATTGAGCAGAAACCCCCAAATCCAACAGAACAATATACAGTTTGGTTCATAATGTCTTAAATAAAATAACATATTATGTATGAAAACTTTTAATAATTTGTGGTTGATTCATTACTATTTATAATTTAATAAAAAACTTTTGCCTACATATTGAGTGTACCTATGACTGCATATTAATTGTAGTATCTTGCAAAAAGTGACATACTGAGCCGTATTTGAAACCATAGTTTTACAAAATGTCAAAGAACTATTATCAAAAGTCATAAAGTATAAGGCTGGATATAGAACTGAATACAGTTGACATAAAAATGTCGATGTTGATTAGATATTAGATACGAGGAGACGAGAATTAAACTGTATTTTATTTTACCTACAGTAAATATAATATATTTATATTTTTTTAATTTTTACATAGCAACCGGTTGCTATAAACAATCACCGTCTCAACAAGTAACATTCTCGGTGTCACACAAATTAACAGAATGACCCCCAGGCATAAGACGTATACATGTCTTAAGCAACTAAAATAAAAAATATTCATTTTTCTAAAGAAATGAAATATTTTATGTGGATAGAGAATTTTGAAATAAACAAGGACTGCATGAAGATTATTTTACAATTAATGTTCCTAGTATTTTACATTTATTATTTTATTTATTCATAAAAAAATTATTTTAAATTAATTAGAATGTAACAAAACTTCTTAAGTTTATGATAGCAAAAAAAAAAAATTGTGTGTGAAAAATGGTCAACTAAAAAAATAAATAATAATAACATATATGAGAACTTTAAGCACTTTAACGATGTGATAACAAGAATGAGTGCTAAATAAATTAAAATAAAATACACTTTAATTTCAATAATGTATTTACTTGTTGAAGAATTATTTATTTTATATGAAATAAGATGAACAAATTACTATAGAACATTAGAATTTCATTATACATTTAAAATGTTAGAATGAACATTTTAACTTTCCAAAATAATTACCTATACTTTGATTTAATTTACTTAGCATTTATTCATAACATCACATAAGTCTTACCATTAACATTAAAAGTTGTTATTGGTAGAGATGTCATGTTAGATTATCAATTTTTTCTTATGAATCATTGCATGATTGTAATTAAATATTCAATTATAATCTAGTATAAGTAAAAATTTAATATTTTTGTGAAAATTTAAAATGGATTGTGATTACTTGTTCAAAAATGTAAAATACTGATAAGATAAATTGATCTCTTTTACCAAGTACGCCATGGCTTCACGAAGCATACACAAATAGAGCGGGGATCGGTCCGTGCAATATCGTTTCTCACGGTCGCTGTGATTTCAGATTTCAATTTTTAATATGATTTTTTAAGCATTTTTTTTTAAGAATTACATTTCTTAACTCTCGACTTAGATTATTTTTATAAAATGATCATCTGAATAGTTTTTCTGATGTTCTATAATTCATAAGTATTACTTAATACAAAATATTAGCTACAAATACCTATATAGGTACAGTTGTTATATTATACTTGTTAGTTGTTATTATTCCTTATCTATGAATACGCCGGGTACATAATATTATATACTATAAAAATACATACTAAACAAATACTATAATATATACTACATAAACTATAGTTTATGTATCTCTATGATTATATATAAAAAATATAAAGTTATATTGAATTATAATATACCACTGTTTTAATTAATATTTTAGTTATAGTTGTATGTAGGTATACGACAAAAAAATTGTAAAAATCTATAGATTGATGTTTAAATTACATGTTATTTCAATTTTTTTTTCAATAAGTATGCTTTTCTGATAGTGTAAGATATTTGTTAGAATCCAATTTAATAGAATACCAATTTTAGTTGATTTATTAATAATTGTTATTTATGGTTATACAACACTGGTCGTCTGTATTTATTTTGTAGATAATAAGTTATTCCGTCATTTGAATAAAACCATTAAAATGTATGAGTTTAAGGTAGAGAACTCCTGCTTTGAGAAAATACACTGCCGTGCTACCGCTATGTATAGATGTATTTTTAGCTCACTTAATAAGCCATGTCCGTAGTGCTGGATTCCCATATCGATATTGTGCAAGAAATTAAACTTATCATAATATGTTTGACTGGTGACAGTTAGCAGTAAATTGCCTCGTTGACACTTCAATAGGCATATATTACTTTTAAAATAGTACTTGGTGAATGTATAGGTGCACTTTATTTTTAATAATTCAATAAAATCGGATTGTATTGTATCCCCATGTTATATCTTGATTATACATTTATAACACAAAAGTGGACATTGACTTCTATTTTATTTTTTTATGAACAATCCCTATACATTTTACGCTGCTAAGCATAATGTTATGCATTTTGAATTGCCGACTAATGTAAACAACGGCGTTGCTGATAATGAATTCTACAATTTTAATTTTTATCATAATTATTCAAATTATTTAAAAATAAGTTATCTCACTAAGCGACAGTGTCCTTGTCTAAATTAAAAAGCTATTTCAATATAAATCTTGAATTTTATTATCTCCTAAAATATCAACCAATTCAATATTCAAGAAGATAATAATTCCAAAGTGCAAATTTTATAAAAGGTAAGGTGACATTGGGTATGGTCGAATTGCACTTATTTTAGTCGAGTTGCATTTTAGTTGACAAAAGTAATGGTCGAACTGCACTCGGATAAAAAACAGGTAGTGGTCAAACTGTACTTGGCCGGCCGAAAAAAAGTATTTCTACAAAAATATCATGTATTAGATGGGGTTAAACGCTTAGAAAACACTCACTTCCATTCCCGCACTTACAGGCTTAGAACTGACAATGATTTTAACCATTGACGTGGTTTAAAATGATAGTTTTCAGGGGCGGTGCATCAGGGGAGACTTTGAGACGGCGTCTCCCCAATAATTATAACATAGCAATAAAACTAATTTTTAATTTTTTTAAAAATATTTTTTCATAGGTATTTCTGTAATCTATGTAAATATAATACCACTTTTGTCAACTTCATTTATTATATGTATATGTATATTATATTAATAATGTATATTATATGTATTTGTGTATAATAAATAATATTCTCTCTATCGTGGTGTGCGTATACGTAATACGCATACGTTCTAGGAATAGCTCTAGGCACACCATTCTTGGAATTGGCGATAATGATTAACGACGGACAATGAGGTCGTAATACGAATAAGACGGTTGATCAACAGTCTCCAATCTAGCTAGTATTAGATGCAATATAAAAGTTCAGAAGGTAGGATCACAGCGATAATGGTTTTTGTATGGAGTGCGTGAGACTAGTCTCATAAGTAGAATTTACCATCGGGCGGTGCGTTATTTTAATAGTATATTCCTAGTTATCGTATATAACCTAACAATGTATTGTATAATATAAGAAACGATGCAATTTATCTATATTTTTTCAGTAGTTCAAATTAATGACTTATGATTAGGGCTCGGAAGTTGATGACCTTAAAAACAATAAAAAATGACCATACAAATGACCATAAAAATGACAAAAAATGTCCTAAAAAAATGACCTAAAAAATTACAAATATTAGTTTAATATTAATAAAAATACATTTTTTTTTTAAATATTTTACTCTATTTTACTATAAAATTCAAAATATGACATAAAAATGACAAAAATGTCCTAAAAAATAAGAAAATAAAAAAATTAAAAATATTTATTTTCGGCATTTCAAAAATATTACGAAAAATAATAAAATGTTGGTATAATATTATTCACTTTTACACGATAACGACGCGACGACTGTAATCGGCGAGATAAAATCGGATACTAATCGAATA
>VUJU01006164.1:0-11194 GCA_009835225.1 Aphis craccivora
TAGATTTTTTATAGTTGAAAAGAGAGATAGAGCTACGTTACTTCCAATTATTCAACGTGAAGAAGAAGTTGGATCAACAATTCACTCAGACGAATGGAGGGCTTACAACAATTTAAGTGACCAGTTTTTTGAAAACATGAAAAAAAGTTCTTTAATGTAATAATGCCCAGATACCCAGACGACACCTACAATCCATAGATTGCGAGGTGGAAAATTGTAGATAACATACAACGCCAACACACAATTGTGGTAGATACATTTTCCAAGTAGATAGCATACGACGCGAGTTCCCATTATTGAAAGTCAGTAAACAATTAGGTGAACTATAATTAACTGAGTGCTTGCTAACAAAAACCCAATACCCAAAAGACTGTATTCATAAAATTAATACAAGAGCAAAAATTGAGTGAAAGTACAAATAGAATGCCCAGGTCATGGATTTATTGCTTAGTTTGTAGTTACCAACAAGGGTAATATAATCTATAGTGATAAAAAGTCATAATATTGTAACTATTGCCTAATTAAATTTTTGGATAATCCTATAATTCTAAAGAAGACAATAAGTAATAATATCATCATTTTGATTTTTTTAAATATTCATTTTGATGATTGTTATTTTACTGCTTACTACATATCTAAATTATTCTATTATAGATTGAGAATAATAAACATTTTTTTAACTCAAAGCTTCACAATTATCATTATTCTGTGAAAAATATTATCAATCATAAAAAATTAAAAAGACATACTGAAGAAGGAATAATAAATAAATTTAAAAAACAATTATTAGATATTGCATTGCAATCAATGGAAGGATTATCAGATTATGGGCATAAATTAATTGAAGTTGAAGAAATTGGCAGTATATCACATGTAAGGTTAAAAAAAAATAAGATAAGAATAGAAAATTTAAATTTGAAATTGCAGATTTCAAATCAAAACAAGATAGAAGTAACAGCATGTCGTTTTAATGATTTAAATCAGAAAAGAGAAATAGAAACGCATCCTGAAAAAAAATATCAAGAAATGATTTTTTTGTGAGTTTTTTATGTGTTTAACTTTCCTTGGAATTACATACATTTCTTTTTGGTTTAAGGTTTGTGATGTATGTCAAATTACAATTAATAAGACAGAAAACAATACATTTAAAGCTGTAGAACTGTCGTGTGTTTTACATGATTCTCGTACTTTAATTCGTGCTCCAGAGGTTAAACAAATTTTTAATATTTTTTTTTATTGAATAAAGAAAGTGTTTAATTTGTTTTAAATTTGCAGAATGTAATAGCAAGTATTAATATATCTGATATCAATAAAAATATTCATACACCTGATCAAAATATTGAAACAAAATAAATGATTTTTCAAAAGATATTTACAAATTTAAAACTAGGAACAAAAAAATCTAAATTGGAATCATATCTAGCATACTATATATTAGAATGGATGTTGAGTTTTTTTTGTAAGAACATATTTCAAAATTGAATTGTTATAAACTAACAATTTAATTATTATTATCAATGTAATTTTTACAGATATCAGAATGAAAAAATGAAAAATTTTAAAACATCAAAAAAAAAAAAAAAAAATAACAAACAGATATAAGAATATTAAACTAGGATAGAAAACTGTAAAGATAAAATATTTTATAGGTAGTTAAAATACATATTGTTTGAGTTTATTGACTTGTAACTTATTAAAGTAAGAGTTAATTAAGAAATATCTTTGTTTTGCCAAACTTATTTTAACTTATTTTTATTGTTAATTATTCAAAATAAAAACATTCGGGTATTTTATGTATTTACCTGGTGATTATACATTTTACTAGATATACTAAATGTCGTAGGAAAATTAATTTTTATAGAGTACAAGTTGTTTTTTCAGTTTTAACTGTCAATTAAATTTGTTGTTATTATTATTATTATTATAGTAAAAGTAATAAAAATATTTATCTAGATTAATGAATTATAATATATTATAATTACAAACATAAGATCAGAATTATTGATGTGAACAATTTGAAGCAGATTTTTCCACAAAGATAAACTAATAATAATAATAGAACTATTTGTTTTGTAATGCATTACCTGTTTGTTGAAACTTTGTTGTTAAACTGAAAGTGTTTTGTCATATTTGTGTAATTTTCTTTATTTTACTTTTTCATTCTTTAATGTATATTATATTAAACACTTTTATTTAAAAACCAAAGGTGAGTGATGATGTAGTACTGTATTCCTACTTCATTGCTCAATTTTCTTTTAGAAAAGAAATAGTAGGAAATTTATGAGACCATGCTTGAAACTTATTTTGTGGTATGTTTTATAGTTAAAAAGAAAACCTCATATTAATTAAAATAAGTAGTTTAGAAGCCAATCGTTAATAATAAAACATATTTTAATTTTATGTATATGAAAAATATTAAGTATATTTTATATATATATATAATATTGATATGATATTTTATCATGATTTTATATGATCATACTTTCACATTAAAAGAAAAGTTTTTTTAAATTATATGTACCTATGTATAATGAATTTATATTCCAAGTAAAAATAAAGATTTTTAAAAAACAATAATTCATGTATAATATATTTTAAAAATGTAACTAAATAAAAAATAAATTACATTTTTAGATTCAAATCCATTATGATTATTTAACTTTATTAGATACACATTAAGATTAGGATGGAATTATAGGGATTCATATTCATTTAGATTTACTTTAAATGATATTAAGTATAAGTTACATTATGTAAGGACTTGACAATTAAAAGTTTTTTATGGAACAGACAAATGACTTGTATATTATATTAAATATATTTGATAAAAATATAAATTAAAAATTAAAATTGCATTAAATATAATTTAAAAATGTGGAAGTTTACTGATGCTACTATCACTTTTAATTAGTATATAATAATGCATTTCGTTTGAACCATTTTTGTATTTTTTTAGTTACACAATTAATAAGAAACTAAATATAATCATTATCAATTATAACTTCTACAATGAATTTAGCACAACAATTTTATAAAACCCACAACCTTTTGTTAAGTTTGTCTCTTTTTGATTAGTATAAAAGTGATTTCTCTATATAATATAATATATTTAATAAGAGATCATTTTCAAAGAATTCCAACTCAATAACATAGTTTTGGAATTTGGATTTTATAGATTATAAAAACAAATAATATTCAAAAATATTAAGCATAAAATTAAGTATTAATATAAACTAATGAAAATGTATCACATTAATAACTTTAAACATAAATACATGTATTTAATTTTCATTACCTATACATATTTATTAAATTTAACACTTAAAATCAATTTTCTAAATGAAACACATTACCAGAATCAGAAAGTCAAACTCCATAAGATCACAGGATAAAACTTAGTAACATTTCAAAAGTAGTATTTTTTTTTTTATAAAATTAATGTTTGAAACTAAGTTTTATTACAGTATTAATTTATTTTTTATAGCCATCACCTTTGGGAGGTTACAATGAAATCAATGCTGATACTGAAAATATCAAACAACTGGCTCTCTTTTCATTAGATTCTATAACACAACAAACAATGTCTAAAAGATCCTTGGGGTTAATCAGAGTTGTTTCTGCAAAGAGTCAGGTATAATATAAAATTATATTAAAAATTATTAGTATTATTATAAATAAGTAAAATACTAATTCAAAATTGTTTAACTTTCAGGTTGTAGCTGGAATAAATTATAAAATAAAATTATTGGTGTGTGAAAAAGACTCAACAAAAGGAGAGGATATTGTTATGGATCACAAAGTGTGTTTATTTTATTTTAATTTAAAATTTAATTATTTATTGAATTCTTTATAATTACTTATTTTTTTAGAATTGTCGTTCATGTGATGTAACTATATGGGAACAATCATGGCTGAACAATAAAAATGTAACTAAAGTTGCTTGTTCTAAACCTTCTGAACTTAATTCATTTTCAAGTGTTGCTGTGACTAAAAGAGTAATATAAATCTAATATATATTATCCATATGAAAAGAAAATATACATTTTATTTTACTTAGGACATACATGAAAATTTAAAACTTGGAGGTAGAATAAATTTGAGTATTAATGATAAGAAAGTTCAAGATATAGTGGATTATGCTTTAACATCTATTTATAATGAAGAAGGATCTAACAAACCACATGTTTTATCAAAAATCTTAAATGTGTCCAAACAAGTAAAAAAAAAAAAATTGGTTACATTTATAGAAATATAATTTTTAAATAAAAATTTTAACTAAATAATTTGATATTATAGATTGTGTCTGGAATTATCTATAACATTGAATTCGAAGTATGTGAGAATTCTACAGGTGAAATTAATAAAAAGGTAACCAATTAAACAAATTAATTTAACAGTTATTTTGTTTTTAAATGTATATTAACTCAACAAAAGTCAACTAATATTGATAAACTAATACAATATTTAATCAATTATTTGATATATACATACTATATTGTTTTATACTTATATTAAAATATCTTTATTTTATCATAATTTTTAAATAAAAATTGAAGCTACCTACGTAGAATGTAGATAAATTATTAGCACTTGCAAGCATTAGCATAAAGTTGCTCCCTCTTTATTGTCTTATTATTTAGTCATTTCATCTTATTTTGTGATTTTTATTTTTTTTAATACCAATAGCTTCTTTTCTAAATGATAAATCTATAGAAAAAAACGATTTCCCCTAAAATTCATTGAAACAAACCTACAGTAAACAGCAGCGAATTCACAGAGTTCTGTTGCTGACAATATTTATGAACATACCTACTCATTTATATGATTTTTGTTTGTTAGATTTAATTTGTATAATTTATACTATTTATTATGAATTGCTTTTTATAAAAATGTATTTATTACTACTTTTACTATTTTTTTTTTTTTATTATTTTACAGACATGTAGAATTTGTCATATAAAAGTATGGGAACAAGCGTGGGAGAACAATAAAAATACTTTAAAATTCAATTGTTATAAACCAAATAAAACCAACATAGATACATCAAATTCTGTAAGTTCACATATAATTTATATTCAATGTCAATTACGTTTTAAACCTAAATTATACTCTATCTATATTCTATATTATATTTTGAGCATTATTTTATGTATTATTATTATTAACAGATTCAATTTTGTTAATAATTTATTATATACTGTGATAAACTTATCAGATCACAGAAAAAGTTACTATATTTTCATCAATCCTAAAAAGTATTTATACATTGTGTACTATATTAATTTTATCATAAAAGATACTAGGTATAATACACATTATTCGGTTTTAAATTGTTTAACAGTTTTTATTATTTCATTAGAAAACATTTACCTCAAAGAAGAATATTAATGATGATCGATTACAATTAAAGACAGACTTTGAAAATTTTATTGTGGTGCATAATAAAATGTATTCTAGTCTTGAAGAAAAGAATAGAAGATTCCGAATCTTTGCTGCTAATATGAAGAAAGTAAAATTATTACAAGTCCATGAACAAGGAAGTGCTATTTATGGAGCTACACAATTTGCAGATCTTACAAGTAATATATTTATCATATAATTTAAATATTATAATTTTTTAAAATTACCAGTGGCGTAAACAAGAATTTTCATTGGGGGGGGGATATATTTTATGCCCTAAAAAACTAAGAGATTTTTTTCATTATAGAGGGTTAAAAATAAATCAAAATTTAGATAAGATTTAAAAAGGTTTAATGTTAGATATTATGTCAATAATAAAATGAACATATTCGATATTGATAATAACGGTATTATCACGATATTAAAAGTAGATAACGAAAAAATGTGATCATTATTGAAAATTTCTGCATTTTTGCCAATTCTTTTTATAATTTATAAAACGATAACACGTAAATTGTATTATGAAATATAAAATATTGTTTCGTTATTAAGAGTGACTCATATGCTATAGAGCAGAGGTTCCCAAACTTTTTATTACATGACCTATTTTTTTAGTGAATCAGTTGCTTACAACAAAAAATATATATTTATTTTTAATATAAAAATATAGCTCGACCCACCAAAAATATAATCACGAACCAATTTTCTGTCGCGACCCACAGTTTGAGAACCTCTGCTATAGAGAATGAATTGACTAATGAATTGTTAAGCAAACTAATCATTATTATGTAATGTTTACATCATATAGAGATTTTGTTGTAAAGAGTTCCGTTATAAGAGTTTCCACTGTATATAAAAAAAGGTCATGGGGGATCTATCCCCCTTCACCCCCGTATTTACACCCAGGTTACAGGCTATTATGTTATGATTTAATATTTTAAGTTCTGGAATTATTTAATTTTAGATAACTATGAAAAGTTTGTTACAGTTTTGTCTTGGCAATATGTATTTTATTTAGTGTTTTATTTTTTTTTTAAACTACTTTATAATTTCAAAAAACAAATGATCATACCTAACTTATTCGACCAAATTATAATTAATAAAGGAGTTTCATATAATTCCATGACTCATGAGCACTTATAGTTTCAAATGTTATAACTTATAATAAATCTACATTTTTTTACTATCTAAAACTAAACAAATTTCACTTATAGTTACTACAGACGTTAAATAATATAATAAGAATTTATTATTTTACTAATGTTTGTATAGAAAATGAATTTAAAAAAAAATACTTGGGTCTGAACCCATCATTGTCAAATAAAAAAACATTACCTATGGCAGTTATTCCTCAAAGTGCCTCTATTCCTAATGAATTTGATTGGAGAGACTACAATGTAGTAACACCAGTAAAAAATCAGGTATTTAAAAACTGTGTTTATTTAGTTTTAAATTATAATAAATATTCTATTAAAGTGTACATAGTCAATTATAATTTACTTCTTTTAACTACTAAACTTGTTGGAAAATTAATACAAATATAGAGTACATAAAATAATAAATTGTATTTTTACATTGTAATTTCAGGGAGCTTGTGGATCTTGTTGGGCATTCTCAGCCATAGCCAATATTGAAGGACAGTATGCTTTAAAATCTAAAACACTTCTGTCCCTCTCAGAGCAAGGTAGTTCATTAATTATAAATTGAGTATAAGTATTTTAAAATTGGGTTTTTATTTTATTAATATGAGATTTATTTTTATAGAACTGATTGATTGTGATCATTTGGATAATGGATGTGGTGGTGGCTTAATGACGCAAGCATTTGAAGCCATCGAAAATTTAGGAGGCTTAGAGACAGAGTCAGATTATCCTTATGAAGGTCATGCAGATCGAAAAGGTTGCCAGTTAAAAAAACCTGAAGTAAAAGTGTCAATATCTAAGGCTGTAAATGTATCTACAGATGAAGAAGATATTGCCAAATTTTTAGTTAAACACGGACCCTTATCTGTTGGGGTTAATGCTAATGCTATGCAGGTATGTCATGTACAATTTAACATTTCATAGCATAATGTATTTAAAAGAAAAATAAGAAATTATATATTGTATTTATTAAATTTTTTACTTTATAATTTATAACTGAATTTCAATAAATAAATGAAGCCAGAAGCACAATATGTTAATTCTAAAATTGAGAGTAGAATATTCCTGTATTAAATACCTATTGGTATGGGTTATACAATTGTCAATTTCCTAGTAGAACAATGAATATATTAATTTTACAATGATGTGGGAATTTTTTTGAGTCTGAAAACTCTTTAATAATAATAAAAAAAATGTTCTGATCTTCAAATTTCAGAAAGACTTTTTGTGGCATAATGAATGTAGTTAGTTGCTCTTTATGGTGTTATTCATTTGAGTAAATTACCCAAAATTTACCTGAGTAGAACATGTATCATTTGGATGAGAAATTAACCAATCTTTTAGTCAAATTTATTAATTGTTGAATAATATGGAAGTAACGTCTATATAAACATTTTTATAATATTTATAACTACTACATATTATTTTATCATTTTGGCTATTTGATGATAAGTATTTTAAACTTAAAATCAATATATTATTACAAAATAATACTAAATAAAAACAAGAATATACATTACAATCACGGGAAGAATATCAAATCGGAAAATTAACAATAATCAATTGTATTAAACAAATGTGTATGTGATACCATACTAATAAAAAAAAAAAAATTATATGACAATGTAAGTATAATACATTTTTAACCATATCAGTTAGAGTTAACGTAGTATCTAAAAATAAGAAGGAAAATGTATTAGTCTATATAAATTTCATAAATATATCATATTTGTTTATAAGCTCGCCCAAACAATGTATAAGATAAATTAGGGGTCTCTGTACATTTGCCCAAATGATATGTATAATTTGTCAAAACAATATGTTATGTAAAAATTGATTTTGTTTATTTGTTGCAATTCAAAAACAAATCATTATAGAGTTAAAAATTTTACCAAATTTTTAGTAAATTCTCATATTCTTTAAGTTAATGACTAAAAATAGTTTTTTAAAACTAATTATACATTCTTAACTGACCTTCACTCATTATATATAAGTAATCATTGTTATTTCAGTTTTATATGGGTGGTGTATCACATCCAATTCACGCATTATGTAGTCCCAAATCACTGGATCATGGTGTAGCCATTGTAGGATATGGAGTTCACAGTAAGTTATAGCATTATATTTTATAACCAATCGTGTACCAGTATAATGATCTTTATGTTAATTTTAAAATTTAAATATTACGTAAGATAACCTTTAATATTTTCATTTTAGGAACTAAATATACTCATAAAAATTTACCATACTGGTTAATTAAAAATAGTTGGGGACCTGGATGGGGAGAAAAAGTAAGTTAAACACAGATATATTAAAATATTTTTTATTTTTTTTTTTTAGAATATCCTTATTTAAATACAACTTTACCATTTTGGACCATTAAAAACAGTTGGGGCAACAAATGGGGCATGCAGGTAATGGGGTGTATAAGTTAAGGCACATGATAAATCATAATATTTTATCAATAATTATTATGTGGTGCTTATTATTAACAATTAAAACAATGGTCTAAATAGTGTAGAAAAAAGTATATTATGTTTTTACTTTAATGCTGTATGTTTGTCTGTATTATTTTTTACTATTTTTTTTAAAATAGAGTAGGTACAACTTTGAATTATATAATACACCATACTATAATGTATTATTTATTATAGGGTTACTACTTGCTCTACAGAGGTGATGGATCTTGTGGTGTCAATCAAATGGTTTCTTCAGCAATTATTGAATGATTTATAAACAATTAAATTATTTTTCAAGCCATTAAAGATTCTCAAAATGACATACTTAATAATAAACATTGTATTAATGTTTTCATTATTTGATCTATAGAATTTTACTATAATAATTTTAACTTATGAATAACTTATGTATCTAACACTTATATTATTATTAATCATAAAATATAGATATATCTTAATCTACTTAATTTTTTTTATATATATTTTATATTACTATGTTTTATTATTACTATTATTTTAATTTTAAACTATTTATTTAATAAACAATCTACTAATTATTAATTAACATACTTATATGTTGTTTTTTTTTTTTACTTTAATTCCTCAGATTTGTTTTAAAATGTATTAAATATTTTATTCTAATTGAATATGATAAGACTACCATTAGTCTTTTTTATTGATTAAGTATATATTTTTTTTCTAGTATTCCCTATAGGAATAAGGAATAAAATTTAATTAATGAAATTATGACTTAGTTTTAGAATTAAAATATAATCCAACATAAGCATATTGAGAAATGTAAGAGGCATTGTAAGATTTTGTAAATTTTATTCAACATCATTTGGCATTTTAGTATTTCAATTTATAATATAATATACCTAGTAAATTATTAATTATAAGTATAGGATTGAAACATGGTTTAATTTAGAATAGTGTTTCTTAACCTGGGGATCGCGTTCACCTTGACTAGGCGTTGCATAATTCAAAAATAATAAAATATTGATTTACAAAGTAACCTTTTTATTTAAAATTTTTTATTAAACAAAATAAATACTTAATATACTTAATAATAATAAAATGATGATATACTTAAAAAAATCCTTTTTTTACATAAATAAGAAGTAGTGAATGGAATCAATATTTTCAATACCTATTACTAAACTTCCCCCCCTTTCACCCCCTGACTTTTCAAAAAAAAAAATTTAAAAAAAAGAATTGAATGTTATTCTATAATATAATATTAAGAATATCAAATAATAATAATATAATTTATAAAAATTACTAATATTATATAATACATATTATTAGAATTAGAAATCACCGTATACTATGAAAAAATGCACCCTCCTGATAAAATTCCTGGCGGCGCCTATGTAAACTTCTGTATTCATATTGTCGGATAAGCCAACATAAACGCAACTATTGAGGGGGGGGCGTTTTGACGGCGCATCTGAGTTGGGTCCCGAATACTTGGGGCTAATCGCAGGTAGTGTACTAGTTAGGTCCCGGATTTGTATAGGTACTATACTAGTTAGGTCCCGGATTTGTATAGGTACTATACTAGTTAGGTCCCGGATTTTTATAGGTACTAGTTTTATGTATTATTTATTTATATTTTCTAGTTCTATGTTAGATTATTTATCTTGAAATATTAACACATGACTGTAATTTAATTTTAATTTTATATTAATAATTGTTTTAAATATTAATATTTATTGCCAATACATTTCAAGATTTCAAGATGCTTATGAGTTATGACTATATGATATAAATGTAGTAAAATAATGTAATGTAATGCTTAGACTTGGTACTAACCAACTTTATATATAAATATACCTATATCTATGTCACTAACAAATATATGTCTAATAAACAAACTTAATGTGCAATAGATTTGTTTTTATTTTTAATGTCTTTTAATTAACTTTTATAAATTGTCTACACCTATAGTTAAAATAGCTCAGTTGTTTATGTTTCAATGATGTTTTTTTTTAAGTGATGGGAAATTTATAGCTAAGTTTGAAATTTTGAATTTTGATGTCTCTGATGTTACCACTTGGATGTTGGAAATGAGACGAAAATGTAAAACATATCTTAGCACAAACTGTAAAAAGCCAGATTCAGTTGTTTTTAAGGCAAGTTCCCATTTACTTTATTAAATTAGTATTACTTGAATATTTTCATTTAATTAAA
>VUJU01006165.1:0-11191 GCA_009835225.1 Aphis craccivora
ATAAGGCATTAAGTAAAATATTAGGTACCTACCTATTACCTATTAGTAGGTAAGTATTTCAGTGTTGAAAGAGATTTAATATCTAATCCAGGCATCCAGCTGCAGTAGTGCAGAATATTATGATCATTATCAATGTGCTATTACTATCTATGATTATCTCACGCACGACTGTGCGCAATTTCGATGGTTATCAAAATTCAGACTCGTTATCAGTTATCACTTACGGGTCCGACATAAAATATTAATATTATTATTTATCTTTTTCACGTCGTTACAAGTAACTATAATAAATTATCGTTATTCGTTTATCGTCGCGGTTTTTAGTTATGATCGGTCCGCCGAAATAATATTAATCAGACAATAATTGTAGTTTTCGGTCCATTTGGCCGAAGTGATAAACAATAAGAGGTAACATTGAGCGATAGGCACTGTCGAGAATTTTTTTTCCATCGATTTTGCGCCACGACGATCTTGATATTTAACGATCAGATGACTGCTGTCTTGAAGATGGACTGCATTTCGTCTCGAGAAAGTTGTCGTAGGAATAACAGTTGTCATTGTCGTCCGTCAACTACCATTTAAAATGATTGGATTGCCTCCACATTCCACCCAACCGGACATTGTATGGCACCAATGATACAGGTATGATGGAATTAATTGGCGATACCTTTACAAAATTGTACTGTAGTATTTATCCACCTCAGGCTTACTCAATACTCATACCTTGTTTGACCACGGTGATCAAGCCAAATAAAAAATGCCTGTAGGTAATCAGAGTATTATAATATGGTTTATGTAGAATTATCATTATAAGACTCATCGATTCTGGATAATATTTGAATTTTTTTTAAACACCTATCGGCCATCATTCCAACTAGAAATAGTTTTATTTGTATATTATTTATATCATATTATAGTTAAGTTTACAATATTGCATCACCCAGTGGCGTATCTAGGATTCATTTTACGGGGGTGTTTTAATATTTAATAGTGTCATGGAAGGTGGGGGGGAGGAACCCTCACACCACCCATAATACATTAACAAAAATCATATATTGATATAAATTATTATATTAGTGAAAATTATTATAATTTATAAGTATGTGTAAGTTGTATAAAACTTTTTTATTATAAAGCACATAAAATAAATAATACTAATACTAAGACAACCACTACAACATAATACATACGGCCAATGGGGGGTGTTATAACACCCATATCACCCCCCTAAATACGCCACTGGCATGACCTACATATTATGTTATACCTACATGAATAACAAAAACAAAATTATAAAAGTAGTATTTCACAAACGCTAGTAGACCGCCGTTATAATTTAGAATTAATATTATTTAATAATCTAGGTAATTGCTTAACAGTTATACATTTAAATTTTTCTGTTTTTGGATTTATATTATGCACAGTAAATACCTAGATAGTAGGTACGTATTTATATTTTAAGTTTTTTAAATGTATGACGCATAAGTAGCTATCTATCTAACTATTTATAACCAATTCAGTTTGCATATGCTGCAATTTTTAATGTATTAGATTATCAATTAATTATTCTTAGAATAATAAGATAATTCATTAATTCAATTAGGTATAAAATATAATACTGTAAGTATCTAAAAAACAACATAATTTTTTAATGATTTGTAATTAATTTTTTACATCTCATTAAATTTGCATACCTATTTATTTAGATAAAAATTTATTTGATATGATTATCATTTATAAAATAATTAATAGTAATAATTATTAAATTGCAAATAACATAGGTACTTATCTATAAAATAAATACTATAACACAGTATTTTAAAAATAACAAGTGTACTTATGAGAATATTATTTTATTTTATTTTTTATATATTTGCAGTTATTCATCGTTCAATTATTCAAATGATTATAAAACCAGTATGAGATTAAACATAAGAACTCTCTTTTTAGTTCTTTCTACTTTTATTATAATATGCACAGTGTCATTATGGTCCAATTGCTCAAATCAAACATTTGATACATTTTCAAAGAATATCAAATCCAATTATGAAGTAAGTAACAAATTATTCTAATATTTACTAAATAAAATACCACTAATAATATAAACAATATCAAGTATATTAAATATGTTTGTTATTTTCTTTTAATTAATGTATCAATTCATTTTAAATTCTGAGCAGTGCGATAAATGTATTAATTTTAAGACAATGTTTTTTTGTTTGTTTTATTTATACACATAATAAATATTAACAAATGATAAAATACTTTGATCTACAACTTATGTGTGTGTGTGTATGGGGGGGGGGGGGTGTTAATATAAAAGGGGAAATTTTTAGCATAACTAAAGTTCTTTATTTTATTATAATTTAAAAACAAAAAATTTAAATTTACACCAAGTATTTTTATTATAATTTTCTCTACTTGGTATGTTTTTTAAAATAGTTTGTATTTTGAGTGACATTCAAATAAAAAAGCATAAAATTGAGTGTACTAAAATTATTTATTTTTATCATTACATTCATTTTATTAAATATCTAGTATTAATTGATTAATGTACCTATTAATTTATATAATTTTTTACACATGAATGACAGCCATTCAGCTTTTGTACAAAGAAAATATATATATAGACATAACATAAAAGATTTAAATATGATAGTAATAATAAAATAACAAAATATAGTATAAGTACTATAGTACTTATTGTATAATTAAATTGTGATAAGGTTAATTAATAATAAGAACTAAAAAAGTAGCATTTATATCAAATACCCAAAATAAACCTCTTCCTAAAATACATTCTTTAATCACAAAAGTGTGTAATAGATGGCCTGATTTAATTTATTGTAAATTTTAATATATAGTATTTAATATTTATAAATTAATCATATTTCTTATTGTACTTGCATTTTTTTTCAGTCATTAGTTCAAAATATAAAGCCAATAGACTGTCTCATTAATGGAAATAGCATTCATGTGGATTGCCTTATAAAAAATAGCACAGTTTATATTCCATTTTCATTTCTAAAAAATTATTTTGAGGTTTGTACTTTTTTAATATTATTTTCTAGAATTTACATGAATAAATAAGTTTACATTTTACTTATTATTTTTATTATAATATCATTTACTAATTGAAAATAACATTTATAAGACATTTATGTATAACAACTTGTTTAGGACATTGCTATCACTAACAAAATTAATTCTATTGTCTGTTTAGGTTTATGGAAAAATTATTGAAACTGATGATAACAAAAAAAAGTTCCATTGGTCTCATAGCTATTCCAAAATTTATCATCAGAATGGAAAATATGACTCTCGAGGTGTATTTACAAATTTTCAAAATTATAAAGTTGAAGAAAGAGATCGCGTGAAATGTGTTAGTGCTTCTGAAGGCAAGTTTCAAGTTATAATTATATAATATATTTTAATATATATATTAATAAAATATTTGAGTATTGTAAATTATTAAAAATAAATTATATTTAATAATCATAGGAGTGCCAGTATCAACTCAGTGGAATCCTCATGGTTATTATTATCCAACACAAATAGCCCAATTTGGGTTGTCTCATTATAGTAAAAATCTTACTTTACCATCACCAAAAAGAAAGATTTTAGAAAATGGTCAGTTAAATCCTTTATGGAATGTTCCTGAAACTTCAAAAATACAAATAGCATTCAATGCTCAAGTCAATAGTAATGTTATTGATTTTTTCAGTACTGGTAAATTTAATAAATATTTATCTACATTATAACATGCAAATCATTATACAGGGTGATTGATTAAGCGTAAAACACTCATTATCTCGCGCAGAATGGAGTGGTACGGGGTTACCCCGCAAAATGTTTGTCCACTACTCCGCTTGTCTACATTTTAAATACGTATAACTCATAAACTACTCGCCCTAAATTCGATTTTTATGTCTCGAAATACTCAGAAAATTATTCTGCTTTGGAATATGAAATTAAAAATCTATATTGTCATTCAAAAAAGTAAAAAACTTAAAAAATTATAAGGATAAAAAATATTTAAAAATATAATTTTTTTATAAAAACGTTGCTTTTTAACAATTTGAAACTATGTAAAAAAAATATTTTCAAAAACATGAATACTTTTTGAGATAATGAGTGTTTTACGCTTAATCAATCACCCTGTATTTCAAGAACAAGGGTTACTGACTAATTTTTACTGGGGTCTGTTTTGAAACTTATTAAATTTTCCATGGCCCAAAGTAGGTTCAATAACATTTTAAAACATTAAAATAAATAAAAAATATACTTTTTTTACCAAATACTAGTAGGTATATTCTGATAATCCGACCACACCCCCAGTCAAAAGGTGGCAGATTTTATATTGAGGGATTTTAATGTAATTATGTTTTAAAATGTTTATTTGTAAAAAAGCAGCTTTGGAATACATACTTTATAACAAATATTATAGTTTTTTAGCCAAGATTTTTTAATTTACTTAAACAAAACATATTTAATCCAGAATTAATTTCAATTTCATATTACACTTAACTAAATCTTCTTAAAACTCCATTTGCAAAACAGTTCTAATAATTGAAAACATCTATAAAGCAGTAGTATCGCATGAGAAAAATATTGAAAACACCAGACCCACAATATTGGAAAATGTATTTCTTCATTATTATATTATATACCTAACATGTAGCCATGATTAACTAGTCAGTGACTCTTGTTCGAGATTATTAAAAATTAATCATATTATTACTAAATTATTTTGTTTAGATAAACCAATTTCGTTGAAAATTGATAGTAAAGAGGAATTTTTCATTAGTTTTGATGTGGCTTTATCTTTATCAACACGTAGTAGTATTGTTATTACTATAAAAGATATGAAGGAACAAAATGAAGTATGGAATCTGCATTATATATGTTCTAGAACATTTATATTTGCAAAGGTAAAATGCACTTTTTTACATTTATGAAATAAAATTTATTCTTGTTAAGAGGACACTGTCTCTTGTGTATGTTAGGTTGATGATATTTCAATTTTAAATTAAGGTATAGCTATATAAAACATAAATATAAAAAGTCCATAATTTGCTCTATATTATTAAAAATAATAATAAAAAAAATAATATTAATATTTTTTTACATAATATATTTTTATGTGGAAGAAATTCTCTAAATATTATGTTATATTGAAATATTTCTTTACAAAATATTCTTATTTCTAATAATTATTTAAAAATATTAATTACATTTCATGCACTATTATTTATGTTAATTCTGTATGTTTCAATTTTTCAAATAGTTTTTATTTTATCATTATGTAATTATTAGTTTAGTACAAAAATGATTATAATTATTAATTTACACCATAATTATTTAAAGCTATTTTTTTTTTTAATAGGGTCATAATATTTATCATGGAATGCATTGTGGTAAAGAGTTTGGTTGGAAAAAATTGACAAGAAATGTATTAATTGACTTACAAAAGGGTTTTCATATGTTAAAAAAAACAACAACAAAAATATTTCGTTCAAAATATAAGGTAAGTACTGTCTATAATAAAGTTTCCCCTCATTTTTAATAAAATATTTTTGTTTACAATTATAATTTGATGCTTATTAATAATTTTATGTACTGAATTTTCAATTATGATTAAATTTAGTTATGTGATTTTAAACTGTATGGAGTTGGATTCTTGGACAACCTGACACTTAGTTCTAGTGATCATATAAGTCAATTTTATGCTGCTGCACATTGGTTCAATAAACATCAAGATAAAGAATCTGGTGGTTGGATTAATCCTGTTACTCGTAAAATATCTCCTGTTATTAAATCATTAAAGCCAGGATGGTAAGATTACTAACAATTTATTGCTAATTATTAAATAAATACATATTGGATGTAACAGAAATAACAGATATATTAAATGTGTAATTTCTTTTCTATTTGTATTAAAACATTTTTAATATAAAAGTTAAAACAACTTCAACTTTTTTTCTTTTAGTTGATTTGAAGCAATGTAATTATATCTGTTACTTTTTTCTTACACGCCCTGTAATATTAATTAAAAATCTTTAAAAAATGTTGTAGTTTGTAAATTTTTAACATTTTACAAGAATTAAAAAACAAATTTTATTCTATAGGTTATCTGCTATGGGTCAGGGTCAAGCAATATCATTGCTCTCCAGGGCATTTCACCATTCTGGTGGCAATGAAGTGTACTTAAATACAGCTCGCACCGCTCTAAAACCATTTAAAATTCCGAGTAAAAATGGTGGCGTTTTATCTAAATTTATGAATTTACATCCATGGTATGATGAATATCCTACTGTTCCACCAATATTTATTTTAAATGGTTTCATGTACTCTTTAATTGGATTATATGATTTATTTTCATTGGCTCCTAATGGTTCAGAGGTACCTATTTAAATATTTCTACTCTTTATAATTGTATATTTCATACAATACTATAATTTTAGGTTTCGCAAGAAGCTTATGCATTATGGAGACAAGGTATGACATCATTAAAAAATCTGTTACCATTGTTTGACATGGGTTCAAGATCAGCATATGATCTCAGACATGTAACACTTGATATAGCGCCAAATATTGCTCGATGGGATTATCATGCTACACATATCAATCAGCTATTGTTATTGGCAACACTGGACAATGCAACGGTTATACAAACTACAGCTAAAAGATGGATTGGTTATATGAATGGTGCTCGTGCATCGCACAATTAAGTTATTAATACTGAAAGTATTGAACATAAAATTAGTAAAAATATAATTAAGAAAATGTTGGGAAAAAAGTATGGCTGTGACAATTTTTTTTCCCTAAATATGTTGCATTTTTAATTAATTTTATATTTTTAGAGGAAATGTGCATTAATAAAATAACTACAATTTTTAATTTAAATATTAAAACCAGCAATTGACAGGAAATTTATCATTTAGTTTCAGTGAAGTGGGTTTTTTGTTTTGCTTTTGAAATAAAATCTTTAATGCTTAACACCTATCATTAAATTATGTGGGATTTGTCTAAAAATATTAAACATACAATAATTGAATTCTGAACTCAGTTTTTTAATACAGATTAATAACTTAAAACAGATACATTTTTTTAAAATTTGGTTGGGTTGGTTAAAAGTTTTGTTTACACAAGAAAATCCAGTTATTGATTTTTGCATAATCAGTATTAAAAATAACATTATATTAAATTTATTATGAAACAATTTACAAAATGTTAAATAGATTTTTTTTTAAATTATTTTAAATAAATATTTATATAGTTGCTGTTTTGAAATAATTTAATTTGGGTTTCAAAAGTTAAAAATATAATTATTCTGTTAGGATTTTATAGAAACATGACATATTGTATTACACTACAAGATAAATATGTAAAAGTTGTTTTATTCCTATTTATTTATTTGATTATTTTTAATTTAATATTAATATTATTTATACACACTTCTATTATTATTATTATCAACGTAATGTAATACTTACTATAGTCTAGTAACAAAATATCAGGGTTCCTCTGTATATTAAATATTCTTATTCAAGCTAAATATTATGATATAGTTCTTACATAATATATATATATATAACAAAATCTGATAATATGTTGCTATTAATTATTATTTGATTCTAATTAACTTTGTTGAATAAATAAAGTTTACCAAAAAAAAAATAAAAATAATTACCATAGTCAATAATAATTATGTATTTCATTGTAGTATTGGTTGTTGAGAAAACTATAAAAATAAAAAAAGCATAATAGTTTTTCAATTAACTATTATTTATTAGTTAAACTGATTAATAAATTGAAGTTTGGTGAAAAAAATATAAATATACTATCATATCTACTTAAATGATTAATTGAATGTATATTAATGAAAATGTTTAGATAATTTATAATTAAAAATAGCTTTAAATTATATTATTCTTAAAGAAAAAAACTAGTGTAGTTGATTAAAAAAAATATATATTTATTTATTTATATAGCATTTTTTAATTTATAAATGGACTACCTATGTAAAACAAATGTATTATTGTTAAAAAGTATTTACTTTGGTATTATTTTAATTTTAATAGTTAGTATGTCTTAGTTTTAATTTACTCCCAGTGAAAAATATGTAATGTTATTTTAAATAGTCTACCTATACATGTAATTGTTCTGTTTTTATTGTTTGTTTTTTTATTTTTATTATTATTTAAATTTTGCTGTTGTATAAGTTTATTTATCATAATATGATTATCATATAGTGTTACATTTTAAAAACAGAATCATTGCAAATAAATTTATGAATACACTCCATTAGAATTATAGTGACAATCAAAATTTAAAATATCACATTATTTTTATATAGTTTATACTATCAACTTCAAAACTATACACTACAAGGCCCAGTTGTACAATCTATGATTAATCAGTGATTAAGAGTTAATCAACTGATAACAAATTTTTAACCTGCCAAATTCGGCTGATTAAACTATGGTTAACTTTAATCGGAGATGGTATAACTGGCCCTAATACTATATGATTCCCATTGCTCGTAACTTGCCTAAAACTGCACTAGTGATCTCATAAATTATTATAAAATCAACTATGTTTAAGGATATAAATAACAATTATTAATTTTAGAAATTATTATAATATGCTTTATAACTATATGTAACTATAATATATAATATAGATATATATAAGTGTGTGTGGTGTAAAACTGCTGAAATCATATTGATATTATGGAATAAATATTTATATCCACTATTGGTTTTATTTTATTTTTTAAGTATATCTATTATAACTTATAGGCCTCTACTAGTTTTATTGAAATAATTATATTTACCTATGATATGTAGACATCATTGGTTTTTAGCCTTGCTAGACTTGTGGACCATTTTAGTTATTGTTTTCTATTTTTAACCCATATGAAAAGATGCTGATTGAAAAACACTGATTTACGCATGTTAAAGGAACTCATTTTTAATTATTTTAATTGTATTTCATACATTCAACTGAAATATATTTGCAGTATATTTCATACTTTTTTTTTTTAATTAACTAAAGCTGATTTCAGAAATTCAACTGTAAAATAGTATCGATCATAAACATGTAATTCCAGTTGACAGTCTTAACACTGGTTTCAAGTGGTGCTCATCAGTTAACTATACAATTTTTAAATTTATTTGAGTTAAAAACTACTGCTAGTTTCAAATGTGTAAGATAAAAATTGAATGAATTGTCAGTAATATTTGTCGCTGAATTTAAATTCGGTAAAGTGAGTATGAATCGAAAAGTAATAAAATTAATTGTCAATTTATCTGATAAGATTAAATATCGAACGAACCCAAAACCATATAGGTATACAATAGAATCTACACAATAGTAGTCAATATAATACGTACCTATGTGGTTCTATACCGATTTTAACTGTACACAATACCGAACAAATAATACTATGAGTCATATTTTTTTTAATTGTCAAATATAAATGAATTAAATACGAATTTACTATAAAACATGAATTTTTCGCATTATTATTTTCAATATATGCAATAATATGCATTTTATCCAAAATAAAAACACCACCATCTATTTCATCATAAGGTGATTAGTGGACATTACTGACAAAATCAATCATCAGAAGTCGCAAAAAAAACATGCTGTTGCATATAAATCCTAGCCCCGGATTTATGACTGATATTAAAAGTTATATCTGCTATTCTGGACAGTGAAAATACAACAAATAGAGACGATATTCCGGAAGATCTAACTTTAAATGATATGGTTTATCTCAAATATGCCCCTGTTACTTCTGTAGACGTTCTTCATATGAAAACATTTTATCTGCCCGCCGTCGCAGCTTCCAGTTTGAAAATCTTAAGAATCATCTAATTATGCAATACAATAATATGTATACAGGTGAAAAAAATATGATATATTTTTCATTTAATTATTTTAATTTATAATTTTATTGATTTTCCAGAATAAATATACCAGGAATGGTAAGTGAACGTTTTAATAATAGTATTTTGTAATAAATAAAATAAATTCATGATGTTGGTTAATTTTTTTTTTGCTAAAATTAAATATATTTATTTTACAAATTACTTTCTACTTTTTGTCATTATTGTATCAAAATATATTCCTCATCATTTAGGTCATATTATGTAATTTATCTCTTAAAGACCAAATGGTGAAAACATAAAAAATATTTATGATTAACTAATTATAAATATACTTATAACATTTGTCATTTGTGCATATTTTCTAGTGTACGTATATTTTGTAATAACTAATAAGTAGGGCTGGGATTTTAATTCCCTTAAAAAATTCATTTATTATGTTTATTTATATATTTCTTTGTCTATGGTTATAGCTTAAAAATTGGATAATACAGTAGTGTATTATTTTTTTTTAATAGTATTGTATGTTATTCAGTTGAATATTGGATGATTAAAGGTATTATTAAAGATAATTTGATAATTTGAGCGGAAATGCCTATAATAGCTATGATAAAATCGTTATCTATGATTACCTACTTGTCTTGCTATATAATTTATTATTCGTACCGTTGGCAGATTCCTTATATAGATATAACGTACACGAAAAATAAAATTCTGCGAAATAGGGCGACAAAAATTTTGTGGTAAGGACGGTATTGGGTTGTGGTTAGTCGAAGACGTCAGAACTGCTCCTGTGTCGCCAGGTATGACCCCGAACGCACAATGAAGCAATGATGGATTTGGGGTTTTGGTCATTAGATAGTCAATTACTACTAACTAACTCCCATTACAACTTTTCAAGCACATTTAAATTTTACACTGTTAAAACACAGGTCTGCCGTACGGCCGGGTGACGCCGACCACCACGAGCGTCCTCACATCGGAGAAGTATTGATTTGGTTTTATATATACTACGAACATCGGTCCCAGTCGTAACAGGTGAGAGCGTGAGGGCTCAAACATCGCGCTCTGACGGCGACAGTCGATTACCAATGGCCAATAATTAACAACACTCCATCACGTAGAGAGCACTGCTGTAATCAAATACCGTGTGATGTTTCACTACCACCAGTACACAAACCGATTTATACTGTTGTATTAGGCCTTAATGCTTTTTATCAAAATAAGAGATGTTAGTACGTAAGAATTAAGTTAAGAAAAGAACTATAGATAATAAGTAAAACGGCAAAATT
>VUJU01006166.1:0-11187 GCA_009835225.1 Aphis craccivora
TATTTTCAATGTATTCAAATATTTGTTTATATTTGTCAAATCTATTATTCACTACTTATAAAATAGATTTTTTGGTTATTATTATTTATTTATTTATTTATTTTAATTACGTTACTTCAAAACTATACATTACCATATTCATAAATTAATATATATAACATTATAAAATTACAATTTACCAACAACTTATTCTATTACGCACATATTTTACAGAAATAATTGAAATTATAATACAATACAGATACATTATAATTTGAATGCTATATAATATATCTAAGTTATAGTTCGATACTTGCAACTTCATCTAATGATATTGTAAAAGAATTTTTTTTGTACCTATTAAGTAAAATGTTATGTGAAACTCGTTTTCAACTGTAACTTGATGCAAGATATTTATAATTTTATAAATCCATTGATATGTTCTTATAAAGTTAAAAATAAACGGAATTAAAATAATAATTTAATTGTAATATATTATGCTGGTTCATTCTATCGACTAACTTAAATTACTACACAAATAATTTATAGTAATTTTAGTTGATTATTTAATATTTCCACTTATGTATGGTAGAAATCTACCTTGCCCGAATGAGTAATAACTAATAAGTATCCTGAGAAACAGGCAACCACTTAAATGTACACTAATGTACACTTTATATTTATGCTTAACAATTTAGTGCTATGTGTAAAATAAATAATGCAAAAATGTTTTTCATGATTAATTGATTAGCAAGGTATTGACCATGAACATTAGAGTAAGGACACCAATCATAGCCGACCGTACAGAAAAAACTTGGTCCCGAATTTGTAGCTTCCGCCAGAGCACGCTACAGAGTAGTAGTCATACTGTTGTAACATTAGAAGTATAAGAAATAACGTGATATTTTGTTATTTCACCCTAAACTATTCAACTTGTGAACAAATATTATAAAATATAATTTAAAGAGAAGATTTGTTTTAATAAAAACAATACAAATTTACATAAAAAGGTCTTTAATATATTAATTATTTGAAATAATAATAGTGTATCTAGCATCTAGGACTAGGTACCTACTAAAATTTATTTGTTCCTAATTTATGATTTTATTATATAATGTATTATTTTATTTAAGATTTTGATAAATCTTTATATTTATTTTTATTAAGATTGTATACAGTACTAAAACGTAAACCAGAGGTGTGAAATGGCAAGAATCCGACCGACATGAAATTTTCTACCGTCATAAAGGCGCTACACGGCCTTTTTTGTTATTATTTCTTTCAGACATTTTTACATAGCAACAGTTGCTATAACAACCAGTTGCCATAAACAGTACAAACAAATCACCGTCCAGACTGGTAACATTCTAGGTGTCCCACAAATTAACAGAATGACCCCCAGCCATATGACATATAAAGACATATACATGTAAAAAAATGGATATAGATTTATCCTCCGTCATTCCTCAGACAGACTTGCTTATTTTCTTATTTTTATATAACTTGGTTACAAATTTACAGTGATTTATAATGTTATAATAGTTGATCATTTATAATTACTACAGAAGAAAATTTAGAAATTTAGTTCAAACAATCAAACAATAGCATGAAAAAAATAATTCTAACATCATAACTACATTTATTTTTCAAAAAACCAAAAGCAGTTTTTATAGGTTAGTTAGGAAAATTTAGGTTCATTATTCTTTTACTTAACACATTTTCACACAAGTTTAAATATAAATTAACCTGTACACTATATGTTTTAAATGAAGAAGGACTATGCAATGAAGTACTATTTAATACTAATTGTTCTAAACTGGAACAAATAGAGTCGCTACATTTTGTTGGATGTGATCTCCATGCACATGGCTTAACATCATCCATAGTTAACTTTTTTCTCATAATTAGGGTACATTTCATTTGTTCTCGGTCCAATTCTATAGATAATGCTAAGAAAGAAAAATCAAAACTTCAAAGAAAGTCTGCAAAGTTTATTTAAGCACAGGTACCTACAATTAATACCTACTATTTTATACTTATTATTTACATATTATATTATATCATATTATATTATTTATATAATAAAAACAAGTTACACAAATATTGAATAGAATTTTACATTAGTTACAAAATAAAATTAACAGTTAACACATAGAATAGGTAATTATTATCATTAAGAAGGTACCTACAGGTTTATATTTAAACTTGTGTAAAAATGTGTTAAAACATTAGAATATGAACCTAAATTTTCCAAACAAACCTATAAAAACTGCTTTTGGTTTTGAAAAATAAATGCAGTTATGATGTTAGATTGTTAGAATTATTTTTTTTATGCTATTGTTTGATTGTTTGAACCAAATTTTCTTCTTTAGTAATTATAAATGATCAATTATTATAATATTATAAATTTGTAACCAAGTTATATAAAAATAAGAAAAATGGTAAATAAAATAATACATTATATAATAAAATCATAAATTAGGAACAAATAAATTTTAGTACCTAGTCCTAGATACACTATTATTATTTCAAATAATTAATATATTAAAGACCTTTTTATGTAAATTTGTATTGTTTTTATTAAAACAAATCTGCTCTTTAAATAATATTTTATGATATTTGTTCACAAGTTGAATAGTTTAGGATAAAATAACAAAATACCACGTTATTTCTTATTCCTCTTATGTTACTACAGTATGACTAGTGTTCTGCAATGCGCTCTGGCAGATGCTACATATCAGAGCCCACTTTTATTTGTATAGATCGGTGTCCTTACTCCAATGTTTATGGTATTGACCTTCTGAGTTTTAGGAAAACAATTGATTACAGTTACAGCTACTATCTAGCTTAATTATTCAATTATATTATATTTCCCATGGATGCTTGTACTAATTTATCATGGTCATAGGTCTTAAAAAATAAAATTAAGACCAATCACTCATAACTAGCTTATATTTTAAGCAGCCCATTGAAATTTTCTTGGTAGTTTGCCTGCCCAATCTGGGGTTTGTAATTTAAAATTAAAATAAAGAGTACAAATCAATAGGTAATAGTCAAACTCATCATACTTAACAGGTTAGGACCTAATAACTTTAAATTTGATTGATTTATCTGCCTAAGTAATACTCTAAATGTAATTGAATAACTTATGCTTTACATAAATACAAAAAAAAAAAGTAGATATGTCATTTTCCAAAATAATAAAAATGTTATATAATTATACAATTTAGGATTAAAATAAATGTACAGAAATTGATGGAAGTTATAGTTCACTAACATTCTTTTACGATTTCACACACTAACCTTAATTACAAGTAATATATTGGCATACTTATTATAATTGTTTGTTGATCTAAAAACCAAATTACTGAAGACTTTTTACATTTGACGAATTTAAAATTTAATTTATTAATAAAACTTGTCATTGATCAGACATTTAAGACTAATAAAACTGTTTTTTAATCAGCTCATACAACTATTACAAATCTACTTAAAATGTAGGTATAATATAACATTTTTTTCTTTAGAACTTCTACAATGTCAGTTTAAACTGAATTTCAATAACTGATACATTTTTAAAATTTTTCTACTGATAAAAAAACCAAAAAGTTTTGTCACTGAACTAATATCATTCATTTAATCCATGAATGGATACAACACTAAAGCATTATAATAAATTAGTTAGTGTCAAAATTGTTTAATTCACTCAACTCATGAAATATACTACACAATAGTTAAAATAAACTGTATATTATCACATTGTTTTCTTATGAATCTATAATATTTAGAATAATTAAATTTACTTAGTAAGTATTCCTTAAACCTTATTAGTTAAATAAAACTTACATCAAAAATCAAAATTTATTTTTAACTAGGACACGTTTTTCTTATAGACTTTAATTGAGTTAATTAGTCAACTTTAATATTATTTCCATTCAACATTTTTTTGTTAAAATACAAATGAGACTTAAATGGTTACAATGTATGTAAAAAAAAAAAAAAAACAGTAATTTTACATATTTTTAAGTTTTTATAAATCAGATACTAATATATGTTTAAATTATATATTATATACACAGATATAAAATAAAAACAATATTAAATCTGATTTACAAACAAGAAAAAAAATATTAATATTATCAATTCTAAATTAATGCATAGATGCAAAGATATTATAAATTCATTAAGAAGTACTGTACATTTTCAAATAATAATAGTAATTTATGAAACACTTCTATTTTTGGATTTAAATTTAAGTAAAAGAGTGCGTCGAGCCCGCTCACGTTTGGCTTCTATTTCAGCTGGTGTGCAATACCTTGTAGTAGTAGTAGTAGTAGTAGTAGTAGCAGTAGTAGTAGTAGTAGTAGTAGAAGTTGTAGTTGTAGCTTTGGCATTACCACCATTAACTCTAAATATAAATAAAAATCAATAATAAAAAAAAATGTATTAATTATTATTTGTTATGAAATGTATTTTTTGGACATCAAGTGATTACTTACAAGTTATTTTTCGTCCTAATAACACTACTAAATTGTTTAGGTTGTTGTATTGATTGTTGTTGTTTGTTAACAATTGATGATGTTGAAGTAGATCTACGCCAAAGTACAGAACTAGGACTTGAGTTACTGGTAGAAGCATGATTGCTTAAAGCTAGAAAAAACAAATGACATAATTTACCGATATATTAAAATACATTACTATACTTAATACTTATATTTAAAATTATGAAAATTGAACTATCTATATTTATTTTAAATGGGGTACTGTTCCAAGTTAATCACTTGAAACTTGACATTGGTGTATTAAGCTTTCAAGCTAAAACTCTGAATTATAATTATTTTAGATCAATTTTTACCCTACATCCAAAATTTTCTTATCCCAGTTACTATGTGTTAATATTGTTTTGTAACAGAATAAAATTTAACTAAATTGTAAATTGTCGTGTTTTGTGATTTTTAATATATTTTTAAATTACATTATAGTGTTAAATAAGTGAAAAACATATTAATATAATATATTAATACCTTATATATAATCTTACTATTTAATTAAAGAAAAAATAAATTTTAAATGGTCAAAAAAAAACTATAAGTCCTCCTTATTTCTCTAGTTAAACAAATGTGTAATAAACAAGTAGGTATCAATGTATCATACATTATTTATTACACATTAAATATCAAAATATTCCATTACTATATTTTTAGTGTTTTACATTAATATTGAGAGTTATCCAGAGTCTTGATGTATAAATAAACAAAAGTAGAATAAATATGATTTAGATTTTTTTTTAAATTTTTTATAAGAGTACTATAATAACATTCAACAGGGTAAAGCTAGATATAAGTCAGTTTGTAATTAACTTAAAATAATAACAATTTGAAAAAAATATGTGTATCAAGTTTATAAGTAATAACATGGCTTAAGTTGTTGTTTACATTTGCATTTAAAAATTGGCTCAAAATCTTAAATTAAAAATATAGTACGGTTAATACTAATTTTTATAATAAACATATGATAATACCTGGTTTATTTTCCAATTGTTTATCAACATTTTTGTTTGGCTGTTTATAATTATTCTGAGTCACTGATTCAGTAGTAGTTTCTTTAGTATCAGCCAAAATTTGCTTCTCAATTTCCAAAAAATCAATACCCAAAAAAAAATCATCGTCGTTGGAAAAAGTATCTAAGAATGATGATGAGGAATCATCTTTTTTACAATTTATAACAGATGTAGTAGCTGAAGATGAGCTATTATTTTCTGATCTGTTTGCTGTACTTGAAGTTACTGTATGACACTTTGGTTTACAATAATTGTCTTTTTTCTCCTCGCCAAATAGTCTGCTCTGTACTGGTTTGAACTTTTTAGAAGCATGATAATATACATTATTATTTGTTGAATTGTTGGTATCTTTCAATGGACTAATACCATTAATTGACAAAGAATCTGATGCAATTATTTTAGTAGGTTTATTTATGGTACTATAACTAGCATCAGCAGCTATTTTTTGTTCAATAGCTTGACTACACAACATCATCATTTCGTCATCAGCAGAGTCATCTAATAAATAACCAACATTATTATTTTCTGTAACATTATTATTTTTTGTAACAATATTATTTTCTGTTGAACTATTTGCAGAAGAATTAGCTTCCATTTGAGCTTTCAATAACTGTCGATTTCTCTTTTTCGCGCCTATAATACAATATAACCAAAGTTTTCATTATAAATTATTTACTATTTGATTTAATTTTAAAAATTAAAAAAAAAATCTTATGAATACAAAATACAAAGCTTTAAATTGACTGTATTACTTACTGAGACAATTTAATATACACTCTAGATAATTATTCAACTCCTCTTGAATAGCTGCATGATTTGGACTTTCGCAATTCTTTGGAGGTGAATCAGCGGTTGAATGAAAGGGATTTGATCTAAGGAATGAACGATGACGGCGTTCAGAGAATAATCGATTTTTTTTCCTCCTTGACTTCTTGTCATTAACTAAAGAATCAAATCAAATTTAAAATTAAAATAAATTATTACAATATTAACTCTATTATCACAACCTATGCTTTAAGATGGTAAGTGTACATCTAAGAGATGCTTCTATTGTATTTATTTAGAATGTGCACAATTGATCTTTGATTTACACAAGAAAACATTATTAACTTAATAATAATTCAAATTTGTATACTTCACTTTTATATTAAAAGTAATATGTTATAAAATAAAAGTAACAACTAAGGCTGGTAAATCCATGCCCTAAAAGATGCCTAAATAAGCATGCGCTTATGTACTAAAAATATAAAACTATGCAGATTAAAAAAAGAAGAAATAATGAGTAATATTTGAAAATTTTTTATCGACATTAACAACACAAGCGTACACACTTCACAATAAAGACTGAAATAGTCGAAACTCGAGAATAAACCATTGTAAAAGTATTAAGAAAATACGACTTTTTCATATAAAATATTAAATGTTATGTAGGCATGACACATTGACAATAAATAAAAATAATGATTATATTGCATTATTTTTAATAATTTTACGTTGTGACAAATCCAATATTATATTTTATATAATGCAGAAATAAAAATTATTGTATTTTTCATCAAATATTGGCTAAAAATACACTAAATATATCTAATAAAATAGAGAAACGTAAAAGTATGTCAATAAAAATTCACATACTTGTGGGGCGACAATACAAAACGTACTATTTGCATTTTTGTCAAAATCGAGTTATACATTGAAATATATAGTTGAAATGACGGCAGATCAATTGGCATCATCAGATTATGTAAAAACGTACTATTTGTAGTAATCTAATCGATTTTAAAATAATCAATTGAAGCAAAACGTACTATTTGCACAGTATAAATTTTGTCAAAATGAACTATTTAGTATTTACTGTTTGAAGCTAAACATACTATTTGCAATAGATTCTGTAATAAAAATTTTAAAGATATTGTCAAAACGTGCTAATTACATAAATTTTTCCAAAACGTACTATTTTCCATGTAAATGGTATAGGACAGAAAATGTATTGATGCAAAACGAACTATATTCAAAAATGACTGTTTCTTCTATTTTTTTTTTTTTTATTATTAAATTTTACTAAATTAGATAGTTTTAATATATGATTAAGGTTTTTTGTTTAACATATTATCAACCTACCAACCTAAATAACAAAAAAAAAAAATATATTGTTTATAACTTTGAAACATTAATTATTATGCGCGCCAAAAGTTAGTTATAAGGTCTAAACAATGAAATTGAATTATTAATGATTATACATAATACATATTATATTTTTGATATTGCTTAATGTTTTTCTATTATTATTATTTGTTTACGTACATATTAACGTTTACCATGTCCTCAAAAATAATTAAATTTATGGTAGACAAAGCGAAAAACAAGGTAGGTACATACAGCTAGTAAAACAGTATATTATAATACCCGAAAAGTAACATAATTTCAGAACTTTTATCTTTTTTATACCACCAAACCTATAGTAAAATAAATAATAATCAATAACTATTTTATGATTTCTTTAACTCATATCTTCAGGTAGTTGATGTTGAGAAGCTGCAGAGCAGCAAAATTTTTAATTCTACTAGAAACTAATGTTTATACCTCTACAATTATTATTGTTTTCTTACCTATTAATTTATAGATATTATATATATATATAATATCTAGAATATTAATAGTTATACATATTGATGTACTAATGACATAATAATAATATTACTAATTATTATATTATAGTTGCCCAATGATGAATCCAATTGTGGACCCCTAACATTAAGTTCATTAAAAAAGAAAAGTTATTTCTAATGACAAAACATGTTCACACTGGCTACAGGTATCAGATATTAGTATTAACTTTTTAATAGTTCCCAACTTTATTTAATCTGTATAATGTTCATACTAATTAAATTAAAGTTTATAAATATAAGATTTAATTCAGTTAAAAGTAGTATCATTATTTCTGTTTATAATCTTTAGTTAGATATTATCATATTAAAATCACAATTTAAATACAACAGTTTTTTATTGGATATAACACTAATCTTTTTTATTTTAAGAATTTATTTTTCTAAGAATACCTATTGTTTATACTATTTTTGAACAGCCTATTTTTGTAAAGGAATATATTATGAATATATTACAAATTAACACTTAGATTAAAGATTACATAATACACTATTAATTTCTGCATATTATATTATGTTGAATTAAACTTTCTTCATCACATTTAATATTGGACTTAAAAATAATACTGATTGATGGCATACTTATTAAAAACTATATTTTGATTTAATTGTAGGTAGGTACAAAATATATTTTTTATAATGTTATTATTTATTTAATAAATACTTAATACTTATAAATAAAAACTTTATCATACTACATAACTTAACTAGATATATTCTATCATAATACAGCACCTATTAGTTGTTTTAATTTTAAAGTTCTAAATATTTAAAACTTAATATCATAGTATTATAATATTTTTATTTTTCAAGACTGAAAGTGTTCCTTTTATAGTTTTTTGGTTTTTATTAAATATTAAAAGTTATTAAAAAGTGTTATATTAATAAATATTATACCAAACATATTGTATTCCTTTCACCTATATAATTAATAGATACTACCAGTTTCCTGTGTATTATATTGTTATTTCTAATTTAAAGAAATTTAATTGAACAAATATTAGTGAAGTGCAATATTACACTGAGTTGAGTCAAAGTATTTTAACTTCTTAACTTAAAATGATATTAAATAATATTCATTATAAAATTCTATTTATGCAAATAGAACGTTTTGTAAAATTGTTGATCAAAAAGTACTATTTGTGTTAATCAAAGCAAAATATACTATTTGGTGCAAATAGTACATTTTGATCCAATTAAAAATGTAATAAGCTGTATTTAAATAAAAAAAAATACATGTTAAAATACTTTTGAATACAGTAATTTATTTAATAGATTTTTATCTATTTTTAAACACTTTTGCAACATTTATATCTCAATCATTGAATGCACAGCAGAAAATGACCTCTCCTAAAAAAATATGTAAAACGCAAATAGTACGTTTTGTATTGTCGCCCCACACTTAATCATGATACCTCAAAAAAGATTTCTGGAATCTAACATTAAATACGACTTAAAAAGATTGATATGCAAATGCATGATCTTATCGAGCTTTGGTAATAACTTATTAAATATTAAATTCTATCATTAAATGTAATTAAAGTTTCAAAAAGAATACGTATATAGACTATAAAACTGCTTATACTGCCTGGTAATTTCAAATTAGATAGTTCCCAAGTATTATTCTTACCGAGATCATCATCTTGAAGACTAGGACTGCCAAATCCATCATCCCAACCAATACGCACTCCTCCCAAATCATATTCATCAGGAGTCCTCCTATAAATTGGGATAAGATGTGGAAAATTTGGGCTTTCCATTTCATCTGATTCATCGTCATCATCACTGTAAAATGTTGATCGGACTGGTGTCTTAGGACTGGGTAAGGCTAATCAACACAACAAAATAAAATACATGTTAGATATAAGGACAATGAATTAATAAAAGACCAAGATACATCTGCGTCACTTGACGTCAGACATAAAATAGCAATAATATAATATTATATTTTAGCAACCTAATCAGAAGTCGGCCGTACAGGATATTAATATTGTGTACTAGGGCATAGTTAGAACTGGCCCACAAATGTTAAAGAGACTTATGATTATTATTTTTATTATTTGTTAGAAAATTAGTCTATAGAAAAATTATTAATAAATAAATCTTTTGAGATTATAATATTTGAATTTTTGACTGAGGTTGTTGTACCTAACAAAAAAGGACGTTGCCTTTAGCAACAAGCGCCCGGAACATACCTCTCAGTGGGCTAGAAGTTGAAGCTTTATCTTTTTCGTCTACGTCGAGATGCGACAGCTCCGACTTTTCCGATGTCTCCATGATATACTCCTTTGTTTAGAAGTGCTGTTCGTTGTACCGAAAAATTATAATAGACAATACTTTAAAGCAATAAAAAAAAACGAGTTTCAAAGCATATGAGTTGAAAAACAAAAATGTCGTTCAAGCTACAGTAATCGTGGATTACTGAACAACAAAAAAAAGTAACAAAACAACAAGAAAAACGTGTTTGATTCGACACTTCGAAAGATCGAACGCCACAAAACTCTCAATAAGCGGTTAGGAGGTCTCAAAACTGAAAACAGTGGCCCTCTGGCCGCCGCGGCAAAACAATACGGTCCGTTACAAAAAAAATGTGTTTTGCGGAGAAGCGCATGCGCGTTCGTAACGAACGTACCGGTACGTTCCTTTGGCGATGCGGTACTGATACGCGATGGTGTCGAATACTCGAAAACGTATTATCTACCTCCACGCACGTCGTGTAGGTGCGATAATTCGTATACTCGATGCAGCTATTTTACCAACAAGCAACAATTATTATTGCTATTAAGCTTTTTACTCATCTGGTAGTAAAAACACGGCTGTTTTACTAGTCGCTCGAGTGTCCTAGCTCGGTATAATGTTTTTAATTTTTATTCTCTAGTTTAAATTCCATTTTACTATTAGCCCGATGATTATATTATATAGGTAATTATTATCATCCTGATTCGGGCCAATAGCAAATCTGTGATCTAAGAATCTAGATAC
>VUJU01006168.1:0-11181 GCA_009835225.1 Aphis craccivora
CCCACATAGCACAGATACTTTTATTAAATCATAAATAAATGTTGAAATTTTAATGTTCATTGTTTAATAAATGTGAAATTTAGATTGAACCACAATCATTTTAATATTTATTTTACCTTGCATAAAAGTCATTTGGACAAAATATTTAGATTTATTAAACCCTTGTTTTATTATGCTTAATAAACATTATTTATATATTTATTATCAACTAATTCAATATTGAAATTACTATTTTTTAAACAGAATCTCACATTTGTTAAACATTAATACTACCAAATTTAAATATTTATTGGATGCTGGCATGCTGCTGTATTTAATGGGGTATTTAATTAAGGGCTTGTATATTAATGATGTCTAGATATATAATTTACAGTATTTGGATTATAGGTACAGATAATATATTGATGAAGACCAAACACATTTGTAATATATACTATTACATAGGTACTATATATTTATAAAGTACACTAAAATTTAAAATTAAAAAAAGCTACAACAGCTATAGTTTATTTAGATAATTGTATAATAATATTAATAATTAACATATGAATGATAATCATATACAGTTGACAAAGATAATAATTAATATTAATAATATTAGAGGACGTTGTACCTATATGTGTTATTGTCTCCATAGTCTTACACGTGTATACGACATGGCAAATTTTCATTCTTTAGTTTCAATAGTGTGTTGTCAGTTTTGATAATAGTTCAAATCATTAATATCAAAACTGACAACATACTATTGAAACCTTAGATCATAATACAATTATATATGATCTAAGTTTGAAACTGGCTAATGAATATTTACCAGTAGTCGAAGTGGAAATTTCTTTTTGTTAAATTTCAAGTTCAATAAAAAATAAAATAAAATAATTATTACTATTAATACATTATAAGAATAGAGAAATTTTGTTTTTAGATTACAAATATAGAGATTTAAAGAAATTATATTAGGATTGTTCCATAACTGTCGTGGTATGAATAGTAGATTCTTTTTGCCTTTTTAATTTAAATGGTGTTTGAATTAAAACATATTTGATGACTTGCTCTATTTGATTCGTTGAGTTATCTGAAGCAGCAAACTTTTTTATTTTGAATACAGACTCTGAAAAATTTAAATTACTAATTTAATTAATTCACATATCAATTTAAGACTTTATATAGCAGGGATGGCAAATCCATGGCGGCACGCAAAAAGATTTTGAGGGCACGCCAAGATTTTTACTCTAATATATTATATAATATTATAGGTAAAATAGGTAAACATATTAAAAAATAAATTTTTTTACGATATTGAATATAACATTCAATATTATAACAAAATAATATTTTTCATGGCACGCTCTAAAAAAAAAAAAAATGGTAATTTTTGGCACATAGTGTTCAAAAGGTTAGCCTTCCCTGTTATATATAGTAAATATAGTAACAATGTCAAAGGTAACTGATGAGCCCATCCTAAAATGCTCTGATCCTTAGCTTGGTCCACCCGAGCTGCTGTCACCAAGAGTAAAATATGTTATCTCGTAAACTACTTTTTGTTGTTTATACTCAATATCAATAATATTCACCAATAAAATTACATAATACCATAGTTAACTTTTGCCCAATTTAATCTGCAGCTGCAGAACACTGTAGTATAGTGTATAAGTATGAAAACATTTTAAACATTTGAGTCAAATGTATGATTTTATTGTAATACAAATTTTATTTTGAAATAAAGTTCAATATTATCGTAATAACAATATGCATATTTCAAATGTTTTAAAAAAACTTTTTTTGAAGGTTAATGAGAATTTTCTCTAGACAATAATAGATCATTGTTGAAAATAAATTACATTATTATCATCATGTACACCTAATATAAAAATCTGGGTTATATACTTATATTATAACTATTTATGAAATTATTTATTATCCAATAATATTTAATTTAGAAAAGATTCTAAACATATACTTAATTAATTATAGTAAATATAATATAACTTATTATTTGATTATTTTCTTTGTAGACTTAAGAGTTTAAAGAAATTCAGATACTTTTATTAAGACTATCGACATTTTTATTATTCTTAATGATTCCCAAATTAAATTTAATTTAAATGCAAATTATTACCAATTGATATTTAATACATTTTGTATATTCTTACCAAAAATGATTTTGTTTATTAATAAGCCAGCAAAATTTCGCTTTTTGTTACAACGGCCATTGTAGGAAAATGTTATTAATAGTTCTGGGTTGAATACCATAGTCATTATCCGTTTAACCATAGCTGCAATAGATTTTCCTCCAACAGAGGAAAGTCGTTGTACCTATTAAATTATCAATTTATTAATTACCTGTCTTTATAAATAAAATGTTTGAATTTTTAAACTTAAAGATCATAAATACTTACAAAATATGAACGATAAGTCTTGTCACTAGCTATTTTACTTTCTATTTCAATTAATTCATCATATGTTTTGATAGGTAATTCATTATCAAATTGTGAAAATTGAGAAAATGTTGCAGTTTCTTGTGATATTGATGATATTTTTTCATTTTCTGCTAATTTGAGTATTATGTTTATTTTTTCATCCATTGAGCGCATTTCATATTTTAGAGTAAGAAGTTGATGAATAACTGACTTTTTAAAAGTATTATCTGTTAACAAAAAAATTAATTTAAATTAGAATAATACTTTACAAGATAATTTAATTTAGCCAACAAAAGAACTAGAAGAATTAAAATTATAATTACCATCTTCAATATTTTTTTTATTATTTGATGTTTGATTTCTAGATGCAGATTTATTTGCTGTAGACAATAGTAAAATATAAAAACGATACTAAACAAAAGTTAAAAATTATTTAGATACCAACCAGAGAATAGATGTTTTGGACTATCCTGGATACCAATATCTGCTGGAAATAAGCTTCGTTTTACTCCTTTAAAATAAGCAGTAGTAAGAAATAATTTTAAAAAAACCAACAAATTTAAATGTTCATACCATATGACTGAGATGAATTCATTGTTGGTGACACACTGGTATTGCCATAAGAGTTTTTTTCTAAAAATATATAATAAGTACTACATGAAATTATATAAAAAAAAAAAAAAATCAAAATTATAGTATTTATAGTTAATAATAAATTGAATAAAAATACCAAATATTGGAGATTTTGTTGTCTCAATTAGTATTTTTGATGCTGTGATATTATTTGTAGAAGTGTGAGGTATTTTTTCTGGGTTATCCAATACCATTATAGGACTTATAATTTTGTCTATAAAAATATAGTTATATTTAATTTTTAAATATGGCTATTATCAGATATATTCATAATTAGGGCTCGGACCTTAATGCACTTAAAACTATTAATCACCGAATATGCAAAAATATGCACTATAAATTTCTAATATTTTTTTCTTAGTATCGTCAAACTTACTTATTAACAATAAATCTAATAACCCAAAAAACATGCAAATGCAACAACTTCCGAACCCTAGTTATAATTTAATATAATATATATATAGTTATAAACCTAGTACCTATTTCACCTCTGTTTAGAGAAGTTTTTAATGGAGACCATCCAGCTAACTTTTTATTACTAGAGTCTGGATCTAATACAACATAAATATATAAATGTTAGGTATGTTATTGTAAGAGTTTAAGACTGATTTATAAACTAGTAAAAAATATTATATGAAAATTAAAATTAAAAAATGTACCTAGGTACTCAATTGTTATTAAATGATCATTTATCGTAGCAAAACAGTATAAAATTAAGGAAAAGATTAATTACCTGAATGATAACGTGGAATTGAATTACTGTTGTCATCAGATTGTTCATAGTCTAAAAAAAAAAACTTACATAATATTATAGAAAAACAATTTAAATAAAATATATTTTAATAATTTTATTAGAGTAGGTAACATCAAGTTAATTGTAACTATATTAAAGTACACTAAGCCAAAGTATTAAATTGATAAAAACAAACCAGATTCTGAACTTGGAGTCTTTTGTTTTTTTAATATCTTATAACTCTTTCGTTTAAAATTATCTTCTGCAGAGGAAAGATCAGATTGGATCCTTGCCTTTTCACATTTTTTTTGAGCATTTGAAAAGTTATCTTAAATAAAAAAAAATATTGTATGCATTTTAGCTGTATCTACTTTGTAGTACCATATTTAATTTAACAATAATGTATGGGTTAGTATTTCTTTATTAATTATTACTTATTACCTAGTAGTACATTTACCCAGTGCTCGTCTTGAGGGGGGACCAACTAATTTTTCAGAAATTTTAGCGTACCCCTACTTTTATTATAAGGGACGCACGAGACACTGCATTATTCTGCATTTTTATCAAAATGCACACGATAACATTATAATTTTTCTTACCCGGGTTTTAATAATATAATATAATTGGTGAATCATTTTTTTCGGATTTTTTCTCCAGACCCAAAAGCCATACTTCAACCCGCTCTTTTTTTAAAAGTTAACAGAGTCCCCCTACTTTAAATTTGCCAAGTCGAGCACTGCATTTACTTACATATTAATTATTATATGTAATTATATATAATTATTATATATGTTTATATATGGCACTATTATACCTACATATTATGGCTATATAGTTAAGACTAATTATTATACTTACCAATATTACTAGCGAAACAACGCGCCTTATAAAATGTAAAATCTTCATTGTTTGGTCGGATTTTATGAAGAATTGCCTTTTTTAAATCTTTTTCGTTTAAAGATTTGGGCCAAGCACAATATCCGTTTTTAATTTTCATCCATTTGTCAGGAACTACTTCGACAGTATTATCCGAATTAAAATTCACTACAGACCATGTCATTGTCTATGTTTAATGCTCAATGAAAATTTGAATCACAATATTTAAAATAATAACGGTTCACAACGCGGCGTTCTATGACGGTCATCGGATGGAGAATCGAGTATAATTATTGCGTGTAAATTGACATAATTATAATATAAATAATGCACCATACGCGCCGGACTAAGAACTTGCGGAGGACGGATAAAAAGGAATGAACATGACAAAATAAACAGGTATGACAATGACAGCAATATTTCATTCTGATGATTTTCTGTGCAAATATGGCGTACGTTATACTCCAATTCTCATTAGTCGAGAATTGATCACATGACTTATCAAATATAGATATTTTGTCTTGGGAATGAATATCATAAAATAGTTATTACTGTTATTAGTCTGCGTTGTCGTCGTGATCGACACACGCCGATAACGATACATCTATCTATAAATAATAAAATAATAATAAAAATATATATAATAATAAATGGTTGTCGTCGTGGTCGGGTCCGACGCACTGCGATAACGCAACCAGATATAAAAATAATAATATTTAAAATAGTAAAATCACTACAGCAGTACAGCACACTTCTTTTCTTAAGTTTAATTTTGAGGCATAATAATATGTTAAATATCTACTATTACTTTAATTTTTTATTGCCATCAATAATTATAATTATTTAACCATTTAAGAGGGTTGGAACTTAGGAAGTATTTATTGATTCTTTGTAACCGAATATTTTATTTGGTATCTACCTAATACTTTGGTAATTTTTACTACAATTTGATTACTAAATTAAATTTCATATTTTATTTTGACATTTGTTTCCTGCAGAGAAGATTTTGTCAGTTAATTACTAATTAGTATGAGTCATCGTGCTCATAATAATATGAGTAGGTCAACAAAAAGGAGACGTGTTCTTCAAGAGATTGAGAGCTTAATACATTTTGACACTGATTATGAATCAGATCACGATAATACACATTTTGAAGACCCATTACTACAAGAAGAAACTGGAGATGTTTCACAGTGCTTTGATACAACGATTTTTGAACAAAATCAGTTATTGGAAGGTGAAAAATAAATTATAATTTATTCAGATAGGTGTAATATGTTATGTATTTAATTATTTATTTTTTTATAACATCGATTGGCAATGGGTTTAATATTTGCTGTAAATCAAATAAAACAATAATTAAACCTACACTAAATATGATTATAAAATGTAGGTTCGTAATTACATACGTAAATACGTAATAATAAGAAGTAGCAGAGGTCCGTCGCGCGTCGTGGCTTAGATGACCGGACGACGTCTAATTAGTAAAATTAAAATACCTATTACTTCATTTTTAAAATGAACTACATGCGATTATCCATGTATACACTGGACGTTTCCAGTCATACGATAAAGAATTATTTTTAAACTATTAAATATATTATATAATATACACACATATGAATATAATATATATAAAATCTAAAATAGACTTAAATAAATAAAATATTAATGTTCTAAAAGTTATAATAATTATGTTTTATTTTATTATATTTAATTTGTAGTATGAACTGTTATTATTCTGTTATTTTATATGGGTATATTAAATAAACTAAAAAGAGAAAAAATATATTTAAACTCAATAGTATTAAATAATTTATCCAGTTTTAACCCTTTTTTTAAATTTTAGGTTCTGATATTACCGAAACTGAAAGTATTTTATCCTATTCAAATTCTGCAGGAGATTTTTCTAATTTATTCGACGACAGTGATAATAATACAGTTGAAAGTTCAAGTGAAGAAGATAACACAGAATTTTCTGATAACTCACCCCGTACTCAACTCGCACAATGGGCTATAAAACATAATATCACCAATATAGCAATGTCTGATTTACTTAAAGTGTTAAATACCTCTTACGATCAATCATTACCTTTAGACGCAAGGACTTTATTAAAAACTGATATTTCTAGTAATACTTCTGTTAATTTAAAAAACATGTCACCAGGATTTTACTATCATTTTGGAGTTTCGAATGGAATAAAAAATCATTATATTATTGAAAATAGTCATATTAATGAACCAATAAAACTAGTTGTAGGAATAGACGGACTACCGTTAACTAAAAGTTCCAAAAGCACGTTTTGGCCGATTTTATGCTATATTCGTCCGTATTCACACATTGTGTTTCCAATTGGACTATATTGGGGCAATGAGAAACCACAAGAAAGTAATGATTATTTATTTGATTTTGTTAACGAGATAAAAGATCTTATTAATAATGGAATTGAAATTAAAGTCAGTTCAGGAGAGTTTATTAAAAAACAAGTTATTTTAGACGTATTTTGTTGTGATTTACCTGCTAAAAACTACATTTTGAAAACCAAAGGGCACAACGCATATTTTTCATGTTCTAGGTGTTGCATAGAAGGGGAATATGTGTGTAGAAGGGTGTGTTATCCTGACATAGACTGTCGTAAAAGAACTCACGAAAGTTTTATAAATAAACATCAAGAAGAATATCATGTTGGTGAGGTAATGTCAATCCTTATTGATATTCCTGGAATTAATATTATTAATTCATTTTCACTCGATTACTTACATATGGTATGCATAGGTGTTACTAAAAAAATAATTACTTTGTGGCTTAAAGGCCCCTTACATTGTCGTTTAAATAGTACCAAATGTAAATTTTTGAATGTTAATTTATTAGCACAAAAATTGTTTATTACATGTGACTTCCAACGTAAACCTCGTGGTGTCGATGAAGTTTTTCGTTGGAAAGCTACAGAATTTCGGACTTTTTTACTTTATTTAGGCCCTGTCGTGCTTAAAAATATAATAGATAAAAAATTATATTCACATTTTCTATATTTAAATATATCTATGCTTATTCTTTTAAAAGAAAATAGTAGTAGTAGTCTTTTAAATTTTAGTAATGAGCTATTAAAGTATTTTGTTAAGCAATTTGCCTCAATTTATGGTATTGAATGGATTTCTCAAAATATACATGGCTTACAACACATCACTGATGATTACTTATTATTTGGGTCTTTAGATAACTGTAGTACTTTCCCATTTGAGAATCACATGAAAGTTCTTAAAAAATATATAAGAAAGTCTAACCAACCATTACAACAGGCCATTAAACGTTATAGTGAAGAAACAAAATACGGACAAAAACCTCATCTAATTAACTATGATTCTAATTGTTTTACATTTGAAAAAGAGCATAATAATGGACCTTTAGTAACAAAATATTTAAATCAATATTTACAATATAAAGTTCTCAATTTTAAAAATACAAAAATTAAAATCACAGATGAAGCTAACTGTTATATACTAACTATGGATGATGATGTGGTTAAAGTAGTAAATATAATATGCCAAACATCAAAACAAAATATTTTTATTTTAGGTTACGCGTTTAAAATGAAAACTTCTTTTTATAAAAAGCCTATTGAAAGTTCAAAATTGAATATTTTTGTAGTTGATAAACTAAGTAGTAATTTGGATAGATGGCCTGTGGAAAAAATTAAGTGTAAATGTATTATCCTTAAATGTGGTAACCAAACTATTTCATTTCCAATTATTCACACTTACAAAGACTAAATACTAATGTTGTATAGGTAGATATTAGGCCTATATTTATTAACTGTAATTAATAATTGATAATTAATTATATATAGGTAAACATGTATATATATAATAATATACATATTATTATAATGCATTGGTAATATTATGTAGGTAGGTAGGTACTCAGGAGATAATCAATGTATAATATGTGTATGCATAATATATTATAATTTAAACAATAACTTTATTCTGATGAAATTGCAATTTCTGTATCTTAAATTTAATTTAATTATATATCCATGTTTAGTTTTATGTATTAGCTGTACCAACTTATATGTATAATATATACTATATACTGTATAGACTTTTAAAGTAAATTTTAATTTATAACATAAAATATTAAATTTGTTTAAAAATGTAATTTTTACATCATAATATATTTGTAATTGCTATAATATTATGTAATGTTAGTTTTAATATTATTATAACAGACTGTTATTAACAGTCTATAATAATTAATGTTTATACTGTTTTTATTTTAATGAAAATATGGTTACTATTTATATTTGTTATATTTTCTGTTTATTATTATACAATATAGGTACTGTCTGAATTTTTCATATTATACTTTTAAAATTCATTAATGTAGGTATAATATAAAATATTCTATAGGTATTTTATACGTTTTATATTTTAACAATTCATCACATATCATTTACTAGTATTTGACATTTTTTTTTTATAAACCAATTGTATGTATACTTTAAAATTAATTAAAAATATTTTATATTTTACAAACGCCAATTAGTATTTTATTAACTGCAAATTTAGCCTAATAATTTAATATTATTGTTTTCTAATACCAATATTTGTATTTGGGTGTCTAAATAATAACTATATAGGTATAATATTATATACAGTGGAGAAGTGGTGCGCCGGGCAACCGAGACATTAACATAACGAAAACGAATTTATGGTGTGAACCACGAATTATAAATAATAGTATAATATACACGATGTCACCAGGACTGCACGATTTCTTACATTAACATGTTCAATTCCGCGGCCTATTCGCCGTGCGTTACCGCGTCGCCGCAACGAATTTCCGCCTGGTCGACTATAGTACCTATTTTATGTTATTTGTCATATATTTCCGTTACACTCTGTATATCGTTTTAGAACCTACACATATATTTTCTTATACTTTATAAGGAATAATATTATTTTATTTATTATACTATTTTAATTATAGTTTAATTTTATATTGTCGATAAACTGCTGCATAGATACATGTATATCATTGAAAAAACTATATAAATATGTTTGCTTATAACTTATAATTAATATTTTAATTAAAATCTACTAGATTTAATTAAATTCTATTTATTATGGACGACAATATCTAGTATATATGTTGGTATTAAATTAACAATAATAAAATTACATTAGTTCCCTATTTACATTCCGGGAAAAATTGAAATAACAGGTGAATTTTTAGACCAAAAACAAAACCAAATATACCATTCAATTCGTTATGTAATCATGAATAGCCAGAAGCAAAAATTAATACAATCAAACAATCCCAGAAAAAGATATGAGACATTTAAGTTAATAAGTAATAACTAATTTGCCGACTACGTGTCGACACCGGCCACCAGCGCAATGTTTCTTGTGTCGACTACATGCATGTCGACGCTGGCATTGAACGTGTCAAGTCGTTTTGTATTATAATAAAATAAAGATAAGCTAGTAAATCACGCAATCTAAAAATAGTTATTCAGGCGGATTATAATATTTTATTACGATTGACATAATACTTAAACAAAACAATAAAATATGAGACTATGATTGTGAACAACAATCAACATCATAGGTTTGCATTTTTATTTTAAAAAAACCAAAATATTATAGGTACTGACCACATATTATTATTGTTGAATAATCTGTGATAATCGGAATAAATTCAAACAAAAATGTACCCACAGAGTTTTTACTAAGTTAATGTACAATATTTTCGATTTCTTTTTTTATTTTAATATTTTATATTGCAATAATATATGTACGAGTATATCAAAAACAAGAATAAACAAAAAAAAAGAACATACGATTATAGAACAAAAGAAAAAACTCTTGTCTATGATTGGGAAAAAGTATGTGAACATGAATTAATTATATTTCAAAGTTATGGTAGTATGTAACTCTATAGTTTGTAGCAATATACTTTTAATTAAAAATTTTAAAATGTTTTCTTATTTTTAATTTTTGTACAATGTACATATTATATTAAGCGTAGAAGGTGGGAGGCTAAGGGGTCTGTAGGCTCCCCAGAATTGTTTTTAGCCCACTGTGTAAACATGTACTTTTTATACTCCATAATGTAATAATAGAGAACTAAAAAGGCTATATAGCCCTATATTTATAAAACTTTATTACACTTTTAATAAATGTTTAAAATTTACCATTTAAATAAAAACGTGTATTCTATGTTTAAAAGCCAATCTTTAATTGTAGTTTAATGGTCAATGCTTAATAAATATATTTTCTACAACTTTAGTTAAACGTAAGAATTTATACATTTGTTAAGCCTTTAACAAAAGTTTAGTTTTAAATATATGACATTTAATCTATTTTAAATGTTTATTGATATTTTAAAAATTTATTTATTTTAAGTATTTAAAAATAAATATTTAATAAAATGTTATGCAATATTTATACGTACACCTTTAAACTTAAACTAAAACTCAACGTTTATATAAGTTTTAACATTGAAAAATGCTATGTGGG
>VUJU01006169.1:0-11179 GCA_009835225.1 Aphis craccivora
GTTTTTCATAAGTTTAGCTTACAATAATTATAAAATAACTTAAATTTTGACGTATTCAGGCCATTAAAACATAAACCACCTTTTTTACCAAACACTGAAAATTATATACTAGGCTGACAAATCATCTTCGTTCAGAATCGTTTTTCGTATACAATGATAATTATCATTGGATTCAAATTTAACCATCCTACAATATATAGTGATCCACATGGCACCTAATGTACAGCAGAGCAGTACCCACTTGCCCGCTTTTTTTTATTAGTTATTCTTATTGTAGTTAATAAAAATCAAAAATCGTTAGTCACAATTTTTTTTTTATTAGGGTTTAAAGTTCAAATTTTTACGATATATGTTAAAATCGCCATAAATTGAATAGTGAAAAAGGTGGTTTATATTTTTTAATGCCATGAATGTCTAAAAATCAAATCATATACAGAAAATGATAATTTAAATAACTGGTGTATGTTTCAAGTTTTTACGACTAGTAATTTTTAACTATAACAAAATTACAAAAATCTAAAATTATTTGATAGTAAATCGTTGTATTTTATAATTGAATTTTGCAATTCGTATAAACATTTAAACTAAGAAGAAAACTTTTTTAATTTACCAACGTTCAAGTTCTTTTATTATTATTATAAGCCAAACTTATGGTAAATCTTGTATTAAATTTTTTAATTCTTGGCTACAGGATCGTATTTTAGGGGGGGGGGGCGATAGGAGCGCCGGGCGATCGCCCTTCCCTGGACATTGTTGAATGTGATTTATGTATAGGTGCATTCTTATTTAATTATAATTAATAATTATATCTTAATCAATGAATCAAAAATTAAAAATATAGTGCATATTTTTTTTTTTTGGACGGATTATGGAAATTGATAATAGTTGTCGAAAATCTGTTATCAATTAATAAAACATCGATAACGGACTAAGATAGACTCTGGGGATTGGGACAGGCTGTGTGACTGTGACATCGATGTTAAGAAATTGATAAAATTGAATAAAATATTCTGTTGTTACGATTGTGGATGAGCAAGAACAAAATTACCAAAATTAGTTAAGGTTTTTTTTACAACTAGTTATTACTTATTATTTATGACATAACTTTACTGGTTAAAATTACTATCATATTAATTTAATTTTCGCTATTCAATACCTATTTCTTTACCCATATAGTCTGATTTAGATATTTAATTAATTAATTAATTTAATTATTTTATATTTTTATGAATTGGCCAACTTGTATGCTTTGCACTAAGATGACTCCTTTGGCTGTTTGCTTATTGCTTTCTGAAAAATGTTCAATGTTACATTAGGTTAAAAACATTGTTGAGAAGTCAAATGTCTCAGAAAAGACTTACAAGTTTGACTTTATTGAATATTCATAGAAATATACCTATCGATACTATAAAAGTAATAGAGAGATTTTCAAAGACGATCGAAAAATGTTGAACTGCCAATTTATTTATAGATATGTACACTGTCGTTTAAAGACATATACTTTTATATACTTTTATAAGTATCTATGATTTGAGTTCGAATTCCCCCCCCCCCGGAGTAAGAGCTAAATACACCCCTGCTTGGCTACTTATGCAAATTTTTTTATAAACTTTAACTACAAAATAATTTGTAAATTTTCATGATTTTAACCAATCTTTGTCAATATTTGAACTTATTATTAAGCAAATTATTGTTCATTTTATAAGCAAATTGTGAAAAATGCTTTAAAAACAAAAAAATGTACTAAAATTGTCAAAAAATATTCTAAAAATGTATTAAAGGTTAATTTTGTCAAAAAATGCAAAAAAAAAAAAAATACTTTAAAAGTTTAAAGTAATCAGTCGTATCACCCAAAACACATTTTATTCTTACGGGCCAATGTTTCAAAACACCAAAAAAATGCCTTTGCATCAAAATCCCAGCCCTAATATATATACAGTGAAATTTTCATCTAACGAACTTTCATTTAGCAAAATTTTTTATTTCACGAATTATTTTTGTGAAATATGACCTCCATTTTTAATTAAAGGTACGCCCTAATTTTATTTAATGAATTCCTCTATAATACGAATTTTTCTTGATACCCACGATACTTCGTTTACTATTTATAGTAGTACGATTCACAAAATAAAATTATTAAAAATACAATGATTTGCTAATAGATACCTAGCTGATCATAATATTATTATTATTATACATAATGAAATACTCAGAATTTAAAAGTGTCATGTATAGCGTATAGGTATTCGCTATTTATATTATGTAAAGAACTTTTTTTTATGTAGACGTTTAGAGAATGCCACCACATGTCCACATACCCTGCATACTCTCATGTTCTGTCTCCATGAGTCTATTATAAAGTATTTGTATGTAATAATATTTTAAAGAAATAATTTATTTTTATTTTTTTATTAGCTTAGAATAGGTGTACAACTATTACAGCTCAACGATTATAATAAAGAGAAATAAATTTAAAAATTGTATGGATACATATTATATATATTTATTTTAAATAAAATATAATTATAAATACGCGTATAGTAATAATAATAATAATAATTAAAAAAAAATATATAATATATAATAATAATAGTGGTGGTTTTAAAACTTTTGTTTATATACGCGTATCTATATGATATATAATTTGTGCAAAAGTATTAACAATAAATATATGATGCAAAATTTGCAACAATGTGTTTTAAATGAAAAATGAAAAAAAATATTAAATATAAGCATATAATAATAATACAAAATAAATAAATTTTATATATATTTGGATTATGATAAAATTATAAATTAATAATAAGAAATAATTATAAGTTTATGATCAATAAAAATGCTTTAACTCTTCGGTTTCGTAATATGTATATTATATAATAAAATAAATTTGTTTTTTATTCGTGTTATAAATAATAATGAAAAATATAAATAATATAGGATGATAAAAATAAATATATTATTCAGTAAAGTATTGATTTTAAAATTGGATAAAAATGAATTAATAAATTCTACAATATAATATGATGTATCGTGATACAGATATTGAGATATAAGTACCTATTATAATAAAGGATATTATATATATAGGTGATTCATATGATTTTTCGTTTAAATGGTCGATACAAATTCTGTTACACACATACACACATACATAATATATAAATATATAATATATATATGATCAAATAATACAAGTATAATTATTATGATATTAACATTTTTATATAATAATAAAATATAAAAAACATTACAATAAATAGAAATAAATACATTTTGTTATAATAGACATAAATATAATATATACACAATATTATTCGGTATTCGTACATGTACAATGTACATAATAATATTATTAGGATACTATCGTAGACTCTAAATAATAGATTATAAGTAGACACATTGATATTATTTTTGGTTATTTTATATTACACATTTTTATCATTCATGACCATCATTGACCACCGTATATTTTTTTTTGTATTTAGCACATACGTTTTGATACATGCTTCTATTTATTTAGACTAATTGATACAATTATACAATTACAATATATAATAGTTATTTTAGTTAACTGTTTGTTAAACTATGAAATCCCCTTACACACAAGTATTTGTCATCAATTTTTGTGAACAATTTTGCTTGGGGTAAGTAGATTTGGTTAATATTTCCGATATAGGTATACCTATATATAATATCATGCATTGTGATTTGTCAACATATAGGTAGTACAAACTACAAACCCCTCTTGACTAGACTATATTTTTACTAATAATAGCTATAAATTCTGATTTGACTAGATTATGTTTCATCTAAATTTATATATAATTAAACTCTTTATTGGACTAACCAATATATCTGTACATATACACAGAATATAAGTACTTATATATTATTATATCCCCTATATAGCTGTATAACTTACAATGTTTGACTAGATATTTTATGCTATTGACTAGATTTAGATTTTATTTTGACTAGACTGTGTTAGAATATAGTATGCCTATAATTAGTATATTTTATTGACTGTGTTTGACTAGATCATACTTTTCGACTAGATATTTTATGCTATTGACTAGATTTTATTTTGACTAGACTGTGTTATATTTTATGCTATTGCAGACTAGATTTTATTTTGACTAAACTGTGTTATATTTTATGCTATTGACTAGATTTTATTTTGACTAGACTGTATTAGAATATAGTATGCCTTTATAATTGGTATACTTTATTGACTGTGTTTGACTAGATCAGAGGTGGCAAACCTTTATTACCTATAATATTATATAATATATTATAGTAAAAATTTTCGCGTGCCCACAAAATCTTTTCGCGTGCCATAGGTTTGCCATCCCTGGACTAGATCATACTTTTCGACTAGATATTTTATGCTCTTGACTAGATTATATTTCAACTACATTTATACTGACTACTTTTGACTAGAATTTATTTAAACTTGACTAAACTATACGCTCGGACTAAAATTATTCGATTGGACATGGTTATTTATTTTTATTAGATGATTAATTCTATGTATATGCTACTACTTAAAATACGATAATAATATATAAAAAACATATAATATAATATAGTATATAATTATTTGGGAGGAAAAAGTTATAAGACGTACCTATATTATATTATATACGTATAGGTATTGGTCTGAATATATAATATCTGGGGGAAAATGACTAGAACGTACTCGTGCCGTACAACGGCGTTTTTTTTATAACAATATACAATTAATGAATAAATATTTATATATACTTTCTATACCTACATACTATTATAATATACTTATATTAAATGTGAAGTGTGGCAGTGGAGTAATTTAGTCGATACGAAACTATATATACACCCTAAACACGTACCTATATTGACAATCACTGACAACCATCACACTTGTCTTATATATATATATATAAATTATGAAATTTAGATAACAGTTAACCATAATATATAAACTTATAATAATAATATAACAATGTAACACAACCCACACAATATTTTTGTTGTTGCTATATACTTAATATAATACTGACGCATTATGTCCCAGTGTCTGTCGCATACGGCTCGGTGGTGACGAATTCGAATAGAGTAGATATTATGCATTTTGTTATTATAATAATGCAACGGCTGTGGTGACTTAAATGCCCGCTACCACCGAGTGACATGCGACGACTTATTTTCTATAAGGAAGTTTAAGCTGAAGTTCATTACGAATAGAAAAACAGAACATTAAAAAAAATATAATTAAAGTATGAAACAGATTGTTTAGATAAATTGATGATGAGAGAGGAGGGGGGGGGTAAGAAGATTGGGTGCATTAATTTTATATAACAGAGGTTAAGAATAAAGAATTAAGTTTATTTTTGTGAAAAATGACAATAGACTAGACAATATACAACTTGGACTAGACTGTTAATATTACGCTAAGCTGAAGTATCCAGTATAATATGCTATTCATTTTGCTTATAATTATATCGTTTATTAAATATTATATATGAGTACACGCGCGTATGACTAGAATTATTTTCATACACAGCGCATTTCATATATTTAATTATTAATGAATATAGTAAATTATTTTCATATGTATAAAGTAATTATTTATGACTAGATATATTAGGATTTCTGACTAGAATTGTTTTATGACTACTCAATGTAGGTGTTTAGTATAATTGTATCAAAAAGTATAATTTTGAACCCATAAAAAATACACAAAACTAAGGTTAAAACAGAATTTGGTTGTTTTGTTATTCTTTTATCGAAATATTTAAAGAAATTTTTATCTAAACAGATTGTATTAAAATCTTTAATTAAATCATTTAAATAGAATTACGGTTTCTTAATTTGTGTAACACGCTGTTTAGCGGGACGACGGTCAATGACGTTTAAAAATTCTTTAATTAAACCAACAGTATAAAATAACCAAAATGTGTTTACAGAAATACTTATAACATATAACTTATACCCTACACCTACATACCAAATACATATAATGTACAATTTATAGGTAATAATATCGTATACCTATATAACGGCGACGTGCATCTTCGCAGTCGCTTATTTGGCGATGTCACCGCGGTCATCATTGCACTTGTGCTTTTCGTTGTCATCGTTGCCGCCGTCGTTGTTGTTGTTGTCGTTGCAGGCTGCGGCCGCAGCAGCCGCGGCCGCTTGCACGGCCCGCTGCAATATGTTCTTTTTGAATCCCGAGATGGAAGTCATCGGCGCCGTCGTTATGCTGTTGGCTCCGTCGCCGTCGTTGACGTCCGCGACGGTTGCTGCAATGTCGCCGACGACGTTGAAAGGGACGTTAACGGGTTTGCTGCCGCCTCCGCCGTTGTTGTTGTCGCCGTTCTTGCCGTGCTGCACCTTTCCGGCTCCGACCGTTTTCGCCGCGGCGGTTCCGGTGCCGTGCCACCGTCGGTGCGACGCCAAGTTGGCCGGACACTGAAACACCTTGTCGCACTCGGGACACGTGTACCGGACGTGCACGATGCACCGACACCGGTGGCGGGCCAGCGCGAAAGCGTCGACGTACCGGACGCCGCACAACCGGCAACGGTACGGGCCCAGCGCGTTCGGGATGCTCTCGATCTGGCGACGAGCCTCGTCGGTGGCAACGACCACGTTGAACTCGGGGTCGATGTCACCGCCGTCGTAATCGTCGTCGGCGTCCTGTGTCGCGGCGCAGTCGGTCATCGGCGCCGAGTACGGAGGAGGTGACGGCAACGACGACGACGACGACAACGACGGCGAGTACGACGCCGGCCGTTTCCGGCCAGCCGCGGCCGTCATCGGTTCTTCCGGACCGGCCGGCACGATGATCGTACCGGACACGGGCGACGACCTGTCCACGTGACGGTCGAGCATGAGCTGCGGCAGCAGTTTTCGCGTTGCCGCTTTTACCGCCGTCGTCGAGGCCGCCGTACCGGCTGCCGCCGACGTCTTTTTGGCCGATTTACCTGCTCGGCTGGCCGTGGCCGCCGCTGCTGCCGGCCGTTTCTCCGGCGTCTTGGCCGCCGCCGCCGCCGGATATCCGTCGGATCCCGCCCGTTTGCCAGCATTGTTGTTGTTGTTGTTGGTGGTGGTCGTCAGAGTGGCTTTCACGGACAAGTCCAACGGGCCCGCCGAAGTCGCGTCTTCCGGCTCGTCTAGTCGATGACGTAGGTGCAACAGTCCGTTGTTTCGTTCAAAAGGCCAATACTCGTCCTTGCCCGCGGCGCCGCCGCTGAAGACGTCGCCGACCCGCTGCCGCTTGCCACCGGGCCCTGCGAACTCGTCGTCCGCGTCGCTGCTACCGCTCCCGCCGCCGTCTCCTTGGCGGTGTTGATGACTATTCTGTAGGTTGCGCAAGCGGACGGTCGCCACGGCCGTGGTCATCCACCACGTCCACGAAGGGTCGGCCGTCGAGGCCTGAGCGTAATCTGTCATCGTCGGCAGAATTAATAATAATAATATACAGATAGGTAATACGATTTTGAAAGCGCGGTCGCTCGATGCACTCGGACGGCTGCTGCAGCACTCGCTGTGTCGTCGGGTGCGCGCCGCTCCTGTTGCGGTGCGTGACTGCCGCCGACTACTGCTGCAGTTGCCGGCGTGGTATAATATTATTACGATGTCGGCGGCGGAGCGCGGTATATACCTACAGCCGCCGCCGCCGCAGCGGTCGACCAATCGCCGCGTCCGCCGACCTGTGCGGGGGGCAGGACCCCGGTGTCCACTGCCGCCGCCCAGCACACACTCATCGGCGTCGGTGACGTAGTCGTAGGTACGGCGGCGACAATAACAATAATAACAATAAACATAACGCACACGTCATATATATATATATATATACGCGTGTGTGTAATATTATAATGCTATATGTATTATGTGTGTGTGAGCTCGCGCGGAGATACCTTTGTTGTCGGTGGGTCATATGAACGGGGGGGGGAGAGTGGGTTGAGGGGGGCGCGTGCCACAACCGTTGCAGCTGCCACTCGGCGGCCACTGCATTATAATACGACGGAACCGCGCGAGCGCGTCGTGCCACGGGTGGGTGGTGAGTTGATAAAAATCGCTGCGGCGGCGGCGGCGTGCGAACAGAAATCTCCCCTCCGCCGCCGCCTCCCCATTAGTGCAGCGCTTTCGCTTTTTTTTTTTTTGGCGTTCCCGCGATCGTCCCCACGGCACGATATAATATAATGTATAATATTTTACACACTATTATATATATCATATGTGCTCCTCGGTATACGGTGTATACATATATACTGCAGCACACAATGCTGCGACGGGTAAGTAAGTATTATTATGTCGCGTCTATGTACGCGACTTATGGTCTATACGGTCCGACGGTGGTAGGCGGTTGGTGGCAGGGCGGGGTGACCGGCCGTTGGACGAATGGGGAGGGTTGATTTTGACGGTTATCGTTACGAACAACCCCGCGACACAAATCTCTACCGACTGTTATATATGCGTACATTACGTTAGGGTGGTTAATAGTTATAGCTATAATTCGTCGTATATACCTATACATCGCGCTTATTATTTTCCTATATACATATAGTACGCGTAATGCTGTATCTGAACCGGTCGCCCGGATAATTATATCGCGAAGAGTTTGCGGATAATTTACGGTACAGATTTCTGTACAGTAGGTACTCGCATAGACTGCGGCTATCGTCCATTCACCGCAGTCTGCAGCATATTATATTTTATGTATAATAATAATAATAAGCTGAATAACAATATGATAATTATATAAGCCGTAGGTATATGGTATTAAATTTCTTTTGATTTAATTCTTATTTATCAATAACTATAAGCACCAACGGACGAATTCCTACTTCCCGAGTTGGAATTCACGCGTAAATAATTTGTATAGGAAAGTTACGTTAAGTTAATAACTCGAAAAAATACTAGGTAGGCACCAAAACAAACGATGAAAATAATTTATTTTTCTCTGTATCAATTATTGAACCCAAATACTATTTTAATTCTACGTCTATTGAGGAAAAATACATTATCTGTATAAAAAAGAATGTTTGTCTGTGTGTCCTTTATGGCATATATTATGCATTCCTAAACCGTTCATCTGATTGCGATGAAGTTTGGGTACAGAGATAGACTAGACCTTTGGAAAAAAGATAGGTTAATTTAAAAGGGAGAGGTTCAACCACCTGGGAAGGTGCTCAAACAGGGATTTAGAGATTTACTATATGGAAATTTTTGTTTGAAATAGTTGCTGTTGGTTTTAATTTTATTATTAATCAAACGATAATAATTAGTCATTGAATAATTAAATAGTATAATTTGTCCGATAATACCTATATCTTTTTTTTTTGATAAATCCAAAGAAACTTATTGAAAAAATATCGGAGTCCGATATTATCGGACAAATTACTACTTATTATATATATAATGTGTAATCAATAATATTAAAGGCTTAATTTATAAATGGTCACTTTCGGAACTAGATAACACATTTTATCAATATTTTCGATCATGTATCAATGATGTCCATATTTTAAAATTATCGTTTAAACATGTTTAATAACTTTTGTCTGTTAAAAATAAAAAAAAATGTTATGAAAAAAATATTGACGTTATTTTATAAGAGATGTTTTTTAATGTGGCTAATGGCTATTTAATGTTTGTTGTGTATATTTAATTTTCCGTGTACCGGCTACCACTAAAATAACGCATTTATTAAAATTAAAATGTTTGGAATTTTTAAGTATAGGTACTTTCAGAAATATTATATTTTAAATTACTAAATTTTTTTTATAATACCTATTTAAAAAGTGTTCTCTAATAATGTATAAAGTTATATTTTCTAAATGATAGTTATACTCTTTTTTTATTGTGAATTGATGATCATTTTGGGGTGTTTTTAAAAATTGTTTAATATACCTATCTAAATTTAAACTAATATTTTTTCGAGTGTTAAATATTACATACTAAAAGGATAATATATAGTACCTAAATGATAATGAGTTAAAAGATATGAGGCCTTATGTTGAAAATTGTAATTATTTATAGTGTATACCAATATACTAACATTGTATATATTGTAAAAATTAATTAGTATAGTTAGTATAAGTATTAAATTACATATTAGTAGGATATTACGTATAATATATTTTATATTTTTTGAAAAACTTTTTTCTAGAACTATTATTCTTAGTATAATCATTTCAATAAATCAGAAACTATATAGGTACACGTAATTTTAATTTATATGGATACTACAAATCTACAATATTTTCAAAAACATTATATTCTTAATAATTAAATGTAAAAAGGATGGTTCTCGTTTAACAGTAGTTTGTACTATCACTATCACACTCTTAATATTTTTGTAAAGACTCTGCATAATTAAAATATATAATTGAAAATCCGATAATCATTATTTAAATAAATTTGTCATTAAATAAAAAAAAAAAGTAAGGAATAATCATGCCTGATGAATTTCGCTGTATTACCTTAAACGATAGTGAGAGGCATATGAGTATCAACTGTAAAATTAACTTTTCGATGAATGCACGACAAAATTAATGTATATAGGGCATAAGGCATTGGCGTAAGTAATACTAAACCTGCATAAAATCAAAATATCATACAATTATTAACCGGTTTCATTACTTGATAGGTATTATAGATGACGATACGCATCTCATTTACCCCTTTATACCTTTGAACAAGTTCACTAGTTCACTACACCCTCTTTAAATCAAAGATCACGAATGAACTGGTTACAGTTGACTTAAATCAAGAGGTGATGGTGTTGCATTTATGTTTTATGGTTTGCTTTTATAAACTTCAATGACTATACAAATTAGGTTAGATCACTGTAATATTATAAGGCAAATTCAGCAATGATTACGGAAGGGTAATTAAATAAAATGTTGGCAGAAACATTTTTAATGAATACAAACATAAAATCAAATATAATTGTCCGTATCCATGGATCGTCGGTAACATGCATACGACCGTTGGACACACACATATACTTTCTACCCACACAAGACATAACGGCTAGAGAGGGTCGCACCCTTTTCGTACTGATGGTGGCATAGTTTTATAACAATAACAATTTTGTGGTCTCGACACATTCGTTTTCATCGTCCTGGCTTATATTAATTACTTATTTTGCTTCCCATCGATTTCATGCCCATTACTAAATATTTGT
>VUJU01006170.1:0-11167 GCA_009835225.1 Aphis craccivora
TCTAATTTTGTCAAATGTTTTGAGTAATTATAATATTTATTATTATTTATTTGTATTTTAGAAATTTTTACTATTGATTATTGAATAGGTATTTTCAACTGAAGGTTCAACATTTTTTTTTATAAATATATATATATATATATATATATTTTAATCAGTAGGGAAGTGGATTATATAATATGTTACACTTATAAAATTTCTATCAAAGTCCATAATGTTCATATCTAAAAAAAATGTCATAATTATAAAATCAATATTTAATAATTCATAAAGAATATTAATATGAACTCTTAGTATGCATTTTTTTTTATGTTAATTTTTTTTTAAATATTTACCATTTAACATTTTACTTTAGTTGTGACTAACTCTACTAATTAATTTATATTATATCAATATTATTTTGTTCCCTTAGAATGTTTAGTCAATCTCCAGGTGTTGAAATTGTTCAAGATGGAAGTAAGAAAACAGATGTAGAAATTCTTCAAACTCTAGAAGATTCAATTGAAGAGGATTATGATGAAAACAAAGAAGACACTGACGATGATGCTGATAGTGAAAAAGATGAAGATGTTAGTTTTTCTCGAATATCTATTACCCAAGTTCTAGTTAATAAAGAGCTAATTGGTGAATGTACATCCAATTGGGATGATTGTATGGTTAGGTAGCGATTCTAAAGTGAAACGCCGGTACTCATATCTGACTACGGCGGCTTATAGTGGCAAACTCAACACACAGAGGATTTTACCCGGCAATGAGCGATCTATAGTATTTATAATCAATGGTAGAATGTATAGTATAAAAGAAATCAAAAACGAAAGTTATACGAACTTTTTAGAAAAATCGGAAACAACAATAATAACTAATAATATCAATGTGAAAGAGGTAAACGGTGAATTATTAGAATCACCTGGAGAGTATCATAATGTATCAAAGATAGAAAAATATTATAATTTCAAATCGGGAATAAACTACGAATTAAAACGCAAATTTGGAACAGATAAGATATTAGAATCGAATAAACGAATAGTTTATTTTAATTATGAAGAAAGATATATAATATTTTTAATAACTAAATGTAAAGAAAAACAATTAACAACTAGTGAAAATATGCATTTTGCATTATTAAATTTAAAACACTTTTGCATCAAAAATTCTTTGAACAAATTGTCAATGAACCAGTTAGGAAAGAAAGATGGTTTAGACTGGACAAAAACAAGATCAATGATTAGATACATATTTCGAAATACCTATATAGAGATAATAATTTGTACCAAATTAGAATACACTAATGAAGAGAAACTAATTATTTTCAAACAATTTCATGGCTCTTTATTAGGGGGACATGCTGGGTTGAATACTTGAATACCACAGTTAAGAAAATTAAACGACAATTCAACTGACCATGGTTAAAACAAGAAGTAAGGTAATGTATAAAAAATTGTCCATTATATGTCAAACAAATATGACAACTAATAGACACCATCGTAGTCCAATGATTATTACTACCACGAGTTCTAAACCGTTTGAAAAAATATTTATGGATATAGTAGAACCTCTAATACCTACTGCTATAGGAAATACATATATATTGATTATGCAGGGCGATCTAACAAAATATTCGTTAGGTGTTCCGTTACCAGATCATACGGCAAACACAATCGCTCAAGCGTTTGTAGTAAATTTCGTATGTGTGCACGGTATACCTGAGACTATTGACGAATCAAGGAACAGACTTTCTTAGTAAAATTTTAGCAGAAGTTTTTAAATTACTAAAGATTAATAAAATAAATACGAGTCCTTGTCATCTACAAACTAACGGTATCTTAGAAAGATCGCATAGAACTTTAGCAGAAGATTTAAGATATTATGTGAACAAAGATTTGAATAATTGGGATCAACTATTACCATATGCATTATTCGTATATAATTCAACGGAACATAGTTCGACCAATTACCAGCCTTACGCGTTATTGTAAGGAAAAGAATTAGAGTAATTAGACATACCAGTTAAATTAAAATGTAACCCTGAACCCAGATATAATTACGACGTTTATGTATTCGATCTAAAACAGAAAATGCAAGAGTCGCATAAAATTGCTAGAGAAAGACTGATTAATAAGAAAATTAAATCTAAAAAACAATATGATAAAAAGGAATTTAGTGAAGACTTAGATGTTTAAGATTTAATATTATTAAAAGGTCCTTTCAAAGTTTTGAAAATTTTAGATACCGAAAAAATATAGTAATACAGAGAGGTAGGAGAAAGGTAACCGTACATAAGAACGATGTAACTAAATTTAGAATACATTATTATAATTTCGAATTGTGCGTGGGATTGAGTATTTTGTTAATGAGCATTGTGTTAACAATAATAAGTGTACACCATAACTTTAAGTGTGTAAATCGACACAGATACAAATATGTAGTAAATTTAATATACGAACAAGGGGTAGAGCTAAATATAATAAGGGAAACTAATGTATAAAAAAAAAAACAAACTAATTTAGAATAATTTAAGACTCAAATTTAGTTAGTTTAAATTTAAAAATACTAGACATAAGTACTATAAGATTGATCTGTATTATAGGAACCAACCAATTGAGGTAATCTACCTCACAACGGAACAGCGCAGATACGTAGTGCCGTTGGTGGAAAATGCAGACTTAGACATAGTTCCTGAATTCGGATTAGAAATAAAAGAAATAGAGGGGGGATGCCAGGTAACCCTCCGACTGAACAAAGGTGATGTCAGGTTGGAGGAGATACTAATATAAGTACGACGGATAGGTATATGCAGGAATTTCAGAGATCCGATTTAAGAACACGTATGGACACTGCACATGAGGAACTTTGTTTTGGGACAAACATTGTAAGGGGAACATGAGTGATAGTGAAATGTGTTCCAAGTTCTAAATCAACATTTAATGAGATATCCGTCTAACGACACCAAATGTACGAATCTATTGGTAGATATTTGTCATCCACAACATCAATTGGGGAATTTACAACCCGAGGGAGTATTAGGTTAAAGATGGGGTTAGTAAATATAATTGGTACGGGAATGAAAACCTTATTCGGAGTTAGCGATGAGGAATTTTCAGAGGAAAACATACAGCTAAAGTCGAAAACTCTTACGAACGTATGATACATGTAATCAAAGACCAGACCACTGTAGTCAAAACATCAATAACAGGAGTGAAGAGTGTCTGCACAGAATTAAATAAATTATATACTGAACTAAGGAACAAGCAAAAGGGACTAGAATTAAATATAAAAGCATTAGTAAACCATACTTATACATTAGAAACATTAATATTATCAAATAGAATCTTTAGCATATTTACAGCATTAATGACACAATATTCTTACGAAACACAAACTTTAAGCGCTATAATAACCACGGATAGGACAGGTGTTCTACATCCCAGTTTAGAGACACCTCGCGAACTAGCAGCGCAATTAGTAGACTTAAAACTGAATCTTCCATTAAATTTAAATTTACCAATGGGAGCGTCACCAAGCGAAATACATGAGTTTACAAAAATAACTAAAATAGCAATATTTTACAGCGGTAGCCAAATAATGTTTTTAATAAAGATACCGCTAGTAACGGAACTGGAATTAACATTATTTAAAATAATACCAATACCACACCCTGTAGACATCGACCGAACTAATGATATAGTATAGTACTAAAACCAGAATATCAATATGTAGGGATAACCGAAAATCGTAGATAATCTACAACGTTTACTGAAACCGAGCTAATTACACTGTACAGAAATAGGAGTATTTACAATTTGTCCGAAATTTCAACCTATATAACACGAGTCAAAAGATTAACTATGTGAATTTTCATCATTTAAAAATCCAGACCAATTACATCAAAATTGTGAGTCAGGAATAGTAGTAATTTATAAAGATATATTTCATAAATTAAAATACGCAAACACATGGATATACCTACACAGTAAAATCGGACACATTAACAATCGCATGTTCAACAATCTATAAAAGAACCATTTATAGAAAAAATAAGGAATCAGGGTTTAATTAAATTAAATCAGGAATGCAGAGCCTATGCAGAACACGTAATATTGCATCCGACTAGGGAAATAAAAACGAAATATTGCATAAATTTCATACCTAATATTGGAGCAGGCAGTATATCGTTTAAAATTAACAGTAGTATCAAAGAAATCAAAATGGAAAAGTTTAAACGAAAGTTTGACCCACGCAAACTCGATAATGTCCACGAAATGGCACATTCATTAGATGTGGTAGAGCATATGATAGACGATGAGATACTTAGAAAATCGGGGGTCGAAATAAAAACCAGCTCCCATTCATATTTAATGTATGCAATCATAAGATAAATTGTATTTTCACTATACTTACTCACACTACTTACTTTAAGTAATAGAGAAATAATTTTTGAGGTTGCATAGGGACATATGATAAGACATGAAAGCTAGATACTTAATTTAGTAGAGACCCATGACATTGTGTATAAAAAGAAGCATCATACTACGTATGCGCATGTTCTAAGAATGGATGTCAAATATATTAAATGTATATTTGATTATGTGATACGGAAACAAAGATATGAAAATTTAATAAAACATTTTTAATAAATAATAATAATAATAATAATTACTCTACAATAAATTAAAAAATTAAAAATACGAACATAAATTTATTTTTCACACATTCATAATTCTATTACTTACAAATCAACATTCAAGAATAAATAATAAAAAATAATATATAGATTGGAGCAATTAGCTACGGCAATATCATTTAACATTGAGACACAATTTCATACTAATCCAGTGCAGGGAAAATGGCATAATTACACAGCATGTTTTGATTTTCATATAATCACTGCTAACGAACGTATATTAGTACCCTATGAGGACGAAAGCATATTAGAAATGATTAATGCAGCAAAAAGATTTTTATCAGATATGATGATAGATAAAGAATTTGGTGAACCATACTGCTATGAGTTAAATTACTACCTCGATTTGGTACAGAATCCATGGGATATTTTAAATTACTAAAATTATAAATTGAGTTGATCTGATTAGCACCTCGACTCAATGGTACTCTGTAATACACAATGAGTCTCTGGGTCCAAGTGCTTATCCGGTTAATAATAAAACAATATACGTCTATGTTGGATCAATCAACAAGTTAACACTGGTTGGAATTGTACGAAGCACACATCAAATACTTTCTGACATTTAAACGATGGAACGCTTCCAAACGAGTAAGGATTGACCAAATAAACGTATTGATTGATTATGATTGCTATCAATGTGTATGACGTACTTCAAATAATTAGTAAGTCATTCGATTGGCAGCGAATTTTAGTTGAATAAAAAAAAAAAAAACATATAAAAAATAATAATAAAAAAATTCATTAATAAAAGTATTTAAATAATATACTATATGAATATATTCACTTAAATTCAACTTTAAATAAAAAATATTATATGAATAAGTTACAATTGGGAGATGGGAATAAAATTAATATGTGGGTAACTTTATAGATTTTATATTACTAACATATTATAATAAGCAAGTTATTATACTAACCACATGTTTATTGAAATTACTAAACCTATTATAATCACTATATTTTATTATTTACTAGCAACATATTTTATTGTAATCAAAACTATATATATAACATATAACATATATATCATATTATATAATGAACATATTTTTAAATGTAAACGCGTACAAATATGTCTTATTTCAATTACTTGTAATCGAACATTGCAAACACTATAATTTTGTAATGATTTGTAACTTAACTATTTTGTACTAAGGTTTGAAAAATTTTTGTCTGTAAGACATAAACCTTTTTTTCGTGAGGAGATGCAACGTGCTCTGATATATTATGTATTAAATAAAGTATACATAGGTACCCAGACGTAGATAATCAAATATTCATAATGGATATTATTTAATGAACCTCGGGAGCAGAAACATGCGTCGAAAACATTAGAATAGGTAATGTCCAAGTACGGATCAGTGACTCTATGCCTAAAAGCGAAGGGTAGAAATATTAATCTTAGGGGAAACAAAATGTAATAACCACACCCGAAATAATAACAATTGTATGCCTATAATCACCGGTAACAAATATACAGCTTTCCGTGGAAACGTTGGCAGAACTAGTAATATTATATTAAAATTATATTATATTACGTACTTGTGTTGTGTCAGGGTCATATAAGAAATCACCGCATGTGCGGTTATGACTAAACAGGAAACCATCGATATATGATTGACACAAAGCGTGGGAATGCGAAGGCTGCACGTGCACTGACCAGCAGGGACCTGTCAGTACCGCGGGGATCTCTGAGCGATAGATAAGAAGGTCCAGAATATACACATTTCAGACGTGATCTACCCATAGAATAATAATAAAAAGAGATGAACTAACATACAGGGTGATTTTTTTTTATCGTGAACCAGTTAATATTTCGGGAAGTATTAGGAATTTTAAAATAATTTTTTTTTTTAAACTTTCTAGGTTTTTCTATTTTACATTTGGTACAATTTTGATAATTTTAACTTCCTCCCTTATTTGATAAAACCCTATCAACTTTCGATTTTCAAATGGCAATACCTATTTTTGATAACGAAAATCTATAAGCATACTGAAAAAAAATAATTTTAACGTTTATAGAATTTAATTTGAGAAATCCGTTTGCGACTTATTAATGCTTCGATATTTATTGAGTTTAATGCTACTGGGCAATTTCTTAAACCCAACAGTAAAAACCAGTAGTAAAAACGAAATTTTATCTCAATTTCACAATACCCATAACGGTTATAACCGATAATAACATGATTGATAAACAATACTATTTGATAAAATAGTGCGTCCTATCTTCACTCCCACCGGAACACCGAGCATTTTAAAAGATATAAATAGAATGACCACACACTACAATCATACTTAAATAATAACACTACCGATCCTGGTGGTTTTCTACTCCATTCACACCAAACAATCGATATCTATACCATTTATCAATCGATTAATGTTTTAATCGATTATTGTATTAATCGATTTTTACACAAATATTCAATTTATTGTTCATGTTTTTGTTTTTTTTTTTTCAAAAATTAATAATAATATACAAATGCTATAAAAAAAAACAACTAAAATATCATTAATCAAATATTATATATTATATTGTATATTTTTTTAATTTATTTAAGTTTATTAATTGGTAATTATGCATAATACATATTAATATAATTTATATTTCTATATCAGATTGACTAGTAAATTACAAAATAAATATTTTTTTAAAACAACATTGTGTAAACAGAAAACATTTATTCATTTTAAAACAAAGTAAATCAACAATTTCTATGTATTTAGAAAAATAATTCAAATTCATAAATACAGATACAATTAATGTATAATTTATGTACTTGGATTCAGGATTTAGAGACAAAACTAAAGTAGTTAAAGGTATATTCACTCATTTCTTTTTTTTTTTTTTAGTTATATGTACATTTGTACAATGCCCATATTATTTAAAGTTTTTATTTCGTTAAAAATAGATGATTACAAATCAATCTGTATATATTAAAAGAAAAAAAAAATAGAATAGGTAAGTCATTTTGATTACACAAATCAAGTGACACAACAAATAACCTACCTATAAACCAAATAACCTAGACTGATATTAAAATGTTTTGTGCGTCAAAGAAGTGAGTCCTGTATTGCTATATTGTTAATCTGATGCGAGACTATAGGCCCAAAGCCTGTTATTCATAGTGCCAACCCGACTTTCCAATGATAAATATTAGGTATTCTGGGATATATTTTTTGTATAATGTAAATTTGCAGTTTATATTAAAACTATCTTGTGTGTGAATAGACCAAATAATGGACATTAATTCAATATTAAATTATCAAAGGCAATAAACACATTAGTTATCAATAATTTTACTAGAGTATGAACAAATTTCCGTAGTGCAAGTTTTGCAGGATTTGGGTAAGGTCATAACTAATAAAAAATACTAAAACTTAACATGTCCACTACCCTAGATAAATTGATAAAAATTAAATGAACATTGAACATACTTTATAATATGTTTTCTAGATTACAATATATTTTTAGGCTATGGACGTTTTAAAAAATGATTCATTTTTACACTTTTTTTGATATTATAATAATTTTTAATTAATATTTTATGATAAAATCTTTCTTCCTCAACAGTCAACACAATATTCATGTAACTTTATTCTTTTTTTTTTTTTTTTTTATCTAATTTGCTTATTGTAATTATTATGTACAGATTGTAAATATTGTCTTTCTTAATATAAAAAAAAATCTTTTAATATTGCATAAAAATGACACTATCATATTAAAAAATTTTTAATTTGCTATTTAGGTTAATAAAAACTCCATAGCCCAAATTATGGAAAATAGTGAATCAATAACTTAACCTAATTATTTAAACATACAATTAACTAATAATATAACAATCAAACAATTTTACATATGTAGAAATAGTTGGTCTTGATACTGCACTTTTTTTTTTTTTTTTTTATCTGAATGCAACTAAAAAACAACATTAAAATAATTATAGAAGTGATTTATTCTACATAAAAAAAATTATTTTTTCATACTTATGAAGTTATCAGGTGAGATGTACTATGCTGTGACTAACCAAAATTACGAATTTTAATTGTTTATCCAATGTTGTTAGAGATATTTGAATTAAAAGTTAGTACTATTAATTGCAGTTGAAATTTGAAAGAAAATAAAATTAATTTTCTAAAAAATAAGCAATAATTATGATAAACATCAAATTATTTATTTTATAAAAAAAAATTCATACTTACATAATAAATTGTTAAGCTTGTTTAAAGATTAAAATATAATATGTAAAGAAATATAGATATTTTATTCATTTATAGTCATCAGATACCAGTAGTAAGCAATGTAAATTTGCATTAATTGCTGGTCAAATTGAGCTGCCTAGTCATATAGTTCACTATATTTTTTTATTTATTATATAAACTCTACTTATTGCCACTGAAATAAAATCAAAATATTTGAACCATGGTTATTAATAATAATATGAATAAATCATTTAGTAAAAAAAATGCAATTATAATATATTAATTTTAGATTGAACTTATCAATAAATTATACAAATAAAGTTGTCGGCGAAATATGAAATCTGATTCCCATATATATAATAATATTGCTGATTGGATAGAAGTATATTTTTAATTAAATTCAAATTTATTTATAAAATTACAACATTAAAACACTATCAAAAAATATAATAGGTAGGTATGCTGTATGCATTGGAATAATTAGCGCAAAGTTTAAATTTATATTTTAAATAATACACATAATTTAGTGTTTGTTTAAAACGTATTCTTTGGTTAAACATTTAAAGAATTATACTTAATTAATTAACAATTAATATTACATATTTGATAATGGTAAAATAACATTGTTGCGTGCCAATATCAGAATCGAATTCAAGTGTTATTTAAATGAATAGTTACAACTTAAATAATGAGTAATGTCTTCATTACGTAAAACAAAATACATGTAACTTATAAAATCAGTGGCTGAGTGACATGAAAGTGCTCTGGTGTTGATAGCTTTGGTATATCTGCCGATGTTGGTCTCCGGGCTCCGTTATATACTGTGGTGCGTCTCTTGTTTGTATCGAATAATAGCCTTCCGATGAACCCAGGCATCCTTGTAGTTGTTGTTGCAAATTCGGAATATTAAATAATAGGTAGGTATAAGTATTAATAAAATTATAGTATTTAATTATTATAATAGTTCTCGGAAAGTAGGTGACCTATTCGTAAATGCATCATTACTGCAATATAACAATCGGTGCCCTTCTATCCAGTGTCATGGTCATAGTAGTATATGCAACTTCCTCGACACGAGGCATGGTCAATGGTCATACTATCTTAACCTTGATATCTCGTAGTCCATAACACCACCTCCCCACAAAAAAAAAAGGTTTATATCTGCAAGACAGAAATCTTTACAATTTTCTTAAATGCACTCAGTTACACTTAAAATTCTAATTTTACATTGATCACTTAATATTAATAATGTTGTAATATCAATTTTTAAATCAAGTAATTATACAATATAAAGTATGTTAGTATAATATATTATATTTATTATTTTTTCTTTATAATATAAACTCCGTCACCTTGATTATTACAACTAAAATAATTAGATAAATTTGTGAATAATTAATTAATATTACACACAAATGTTACGTTTTACCCATATACCAAATTAAATAACTGAATATTCACATAGGATACAATTAAAAAAATTTTAAAAATGTTTAATAAATTTCTTATACCGTTGTTTCTGTAGCACATGATTGAATATACATTTCATATATTCCACATCCACTTTTGGGTTATGTGCATACGTAATCTCATGTTTCTTTTTACATACCATATCATGTGTTTCCACTAAATTCAACAAATCTACCCGTCTTCTCATATTTTCCTATGTCTAATTCAAAGATAATTTCTCTATTACAAAGTTTTTCAAGTTGAATAAAGAACTTTTTGTTAAATTATTTATCATAACAGGTTATATTTAAAATTGAGTAATCTATATCCAACCTGTTCAAAATAGTTTTGTCTGAGTGACCGTTCCACACTACTACTACATTTTCCTTATTCCCTTGCCTTATGTAATTATAAATATGATCTCTCGTTAAGTTGTTTCTTGTTAAATTTAAACTTTGCCTCAACTGATCTAAACAAGCATCTCGTAACTCTGTTTTACATACAAATATTCTTTTGATTTCCTTAACTGCTACCTGTAACTCTTTCTCTACCATCGGTCTAGCTTTTTCGTTTATCGGTAATAATAAAGGCCTTCCTTCTAACTTGCTTATCTCAAATAATAATAAATTAATAAAAATAATAATTCCTGATGTTAAATTATATTGTTTCGCAATTTCTGTCACTATATGATACTCTACTTGTGCTTCCAAAAGTGTACTTATAGTCTCTTTCACGTTGCTATTTGTAATCAACTGTGTTTCCATTTTACCAAGGAATTCTTCGTACGATTCGTTTTTAATTTCTTGTATCGAATACATACGACTTAACGCA
>VUJU01006172.1:0-11162 GCA_009835225.1 Aphis craccivora
TATTTCAATTATTATACAATAAAGAATTTGAAATTATATTAGGTACCTACTTATAAATATTATTTATCATCATTCACCATACAATCATACATACCAATGAAATATAAATAATAAAATAAACATAAGCACGCATGCTTATTATTAAACGTTTTAACAGATAATTTATAACAAACATCTTATAAGTTAATTTATTGACAGTGATACATGCAATTTTGCACGCAATCGTATATCACTGGTATTATAGTGGTATGAATGGCTGTTGCTTGTTATTATAAGCGGTTTTACGAAATCTATTGTTTTTAGTAATAGTACTTACCAAACGGCAACTTACGTCTACATTTTGGCGGTGACCTATAAGCGACACAACATCAATTTCGATTCACTTTCAGAAACTTACTTCGCAATTCGCAGAAATTATATAAAAATATGTTTATAAAAACAAAAATAATATTAACGAACAATAGAGTTTATTTAATTCCGTTTTTATCATAACTCATTAACATATTGACTTAAAAAGGATAAATTATTTAGTTATAGTAATAAGAGCAAAGAGCTGTACTTACCAAGCCCAATTAGTGTCCTATGCTCATCATATTTAATACACGGAGTTCCTTAATAACACATCTATACATTATTTGTTTTACTATGAAATTCGTATAGGTACCTATACAATTGAAATTATGGTATAATTTATAAATATACAGGTAATTTTATATTAAAAACTAAAAAAACTTAACTTTTTTAAATATTATTTTAGATATTAACATCAATTGTATAGTTATAACTTTATAAATTATAAGTTGAAAATATTAATATTTGTATTAACACATAATATCAACATTTTATAATTTCATCGATATATTTTCTCAACAGTCATTAACCATTAATTATTTTACCAATTAGTTTTATTTATATCATTGGTATTCTAGTCTAGAGGAATGAAATTTACATAAACATTTTGTTAGAATATTATATGTTATTTTCAAAAAATTATTACATTTTTTTTTGCCAATTAATCAAGGGAACTTTTTGAACTGATTAGTGTTGCATAAGGCAGTTTTAAGACGTACTGTACTGTTCATTATTTCTTTCACATTATTTACTTGTGCCTTTATATGGATTTTATTAGAATATGAATGCTTATTAGTTATTCGTATAAAGGTGTAGTTAAACTTAATAGTTATTAATTTATTATTATTTATTGGGCGTTTATTCAAAAACCAATATTTTACTCGTAGGTATCTATAGAAACTTACTACTTATATGTAATTTAATTTCAGTCGATATTGTTGAAAAAACTTTTATACTTACTTCAGTTCCATGCCTATAAAAAAAACTGATGGTTTTAACCAAACTAAAATTGTCACGGAGATGGGTTCTCCTTGTAGCGTCGTCGTATATATTAATAGTCTCTACAGTACACACCATCGCGGACATCATATAGGTACAATTTATTATTATATAATAATTTAAAGCGCTATTGGAAAACTTGCCGAGCCCAAAGACGGCAAAGACGTCCTATGAAGGACTATTCATTGTTCGAGTCTGAACCCAAGAGAACGACATAGATGAATCCACTGTGTTGGTTTAATCATACCAGAATAATCGCTTGTTTATTTACTGTTAAACGTAGTCTTTGTAAGTTGTAATGATGAAGTTATTTTCCTGGGCGTACTAAACACAAATGTATTCTTGGTAGTATTAAAGAGTTCAGAACACCTCAGCTCTATTTCTTCTATATTAATAGAGATATTACAATATATTTTAAGCTCCAATTTCACAGACACTAGGTGATAAATAAATTACATTTATAAATTTTTAATAACAAACTTTTAATCTTATACTTGTAGATTTTTATAAAACTAAAAATAATCAACTTCTCACGTATAACTCATAAGCTACTCCACAATACGTATATACACATCCTAATATGATAGCAATGTCTGGGATTGTGTATTATATTAATTATTATATTATTCGTCGCATGTGCGCACGCGCGTGCACACACGCTTACACATATTAACGCCCACGACCCATTTAACAATATACAATATACGTTGTTAAAAGAGATTCCTTAAAGTAAAAAAAAAAACCCTGATGAAAAATTCAAGGAAACCAATCATCGCTGCGCACTTACTTATAGAGAGTGGGTTGTTATTTATAAATGCGAGTATTATGTATTATATATATTATACAGGTACCCGGTACCTATATTAAATTATATAATATACGCGGGCGTTCGATACATTTCTACGAATAGCCACAGAGCGGCAAAAATTTTGTTATATATTTTTTTAATTTTTAGTATTATAATATAGAGCAACACGTATAAATATAGTACCAATACACGAGTATACATGCGCGCACATTGATATAAAACTGTAAATGGTACGGTGAGTGGATTTACTCGGAATTCAAATTAATATCCAAGGGACTGCATGTTTCGTAAGTCGTATATTATTATTTTTAATTCTCTGAATTTGCATTATTATTTATTATTATATTTGCGATAGAGCGAATCGGCTGCTGCGAGACCAAATAGCTGTCGTTATTATCGTGGCAGGTATGTAGGTGTGTATATGATGACGTACTTATAGAAATATTATTCAAAGGTAATTATTTTACAGAAATGTCAAGTTTTTCGTTTTGAACGTCTTAATTCGCCGGTTTCGCGAAATAATAATTCATAAGTATAAATTATAAATTAAGTTTAAATAAATCTATTCCATTCAGTAATATAAATAGGTACCGTATGAACTATGGGTTATATTAGTGTTGCGTAAATATTACATTATTACTTATCTGCAGCTATCAGTTATCAATCAAGCATTTGAGTATCTAGATAAAAATATATTACATTTTTAAAATGTATTGCATAGGTATATAATATCCTAACGTTGGCGAGTTAAAAGTATAAAATGAGTAATTGAATGAGTCACGTACAACTTTTTTTGAAGCATTTTAACTACTAGAACAATCATTATTATAATCATTACTAAGGTACCTACCTTAAAAATCTGGAAATATAAAAATATTTGTAAACATAGTCATCATGGTATAAATTAAATTTAATAATTGTTTTTTATACATTAATTTGCTAAATTTATAAACAAATACCTATAGAATTATGTCTCTTTGTCTTTGTTGACTTGGATGTGTAGTGTATAGACCCGAATTAAGTATCAGAGTAGACTATAAGACCATAGATTTATTTGTCATTTGGTACCCCACTATCCCTTATCAATGAATATGTGAAAGATGCCGCAAAATCCGCTTTTGCTCTTGATATTAATCAAGCCCTAGACGTAGAGCTATATAATAACTGTATTAAGTATCTTGACTATACAAATTACATATTATTTATTACTCAGTATATTAACTATACAATATATATTTAAATGCTTAGTAGAAATTTGGAAACTACAAATTTAGAGTTCAGATAAACCAACGGTTAATTTATAAAATATTATAATAATTATTGTGGATATTATGATATCTATTTATAAAGAAATAGTTTTCTAAATACGAATGAACATACTTACAGGGATCTTGTAGAGGGAATACGAAACCATATAATCTTACATCATATAATACAATAATATGATAAAAGTTTTTTTAATTTTAAAAAAATCATTTTATGAGGAAACAAAAAAAATATACCTAAAAACCTACCATTACACATGGAACTAAACTGGCCCTATTGCAGAAACTCGGCCGTCCGATATATTATTATACGTCATATGTAATATTATAATGCAACGGTCCGGGGTTTTGCGTATATGTATGATATTACAATAATACGAGTACGTCTAGCGTTAGACCTCTGTCGGGGTTAGAATCATTGGACGGGGAGGTGGTTGCAAATTCTTCAGTGGGTGGACGAGTTTTCCGGAGAAGAAAATAATCCACTGCGGTCGTACTTACTGCACGTATATATACATATGCGTAATACGCATTTATTATTCCCTTCCGAGTGCACACGACCGTATGTATATTGTACACAATATAGTGTATATATGCATAATATATGCCCGATTTTTTATGTTATTCGCGTCTGAGCGGTGGAATTCGTGAGCCCAGTCGAAAATTGTTCGGGACCGAAAAGATAATATAATAATGTAATTAAGACGCGAGTATTCAGCCCGGGGTGTGGAAGTTCTCCGAAGGGGGGTTATATTGTTTTACACGCACACAAAAACACATTTATACACGAGTATATACACGTTTCACCAGCAGTAGTGTGTATATATATAGTTAGAAAAGCTTTGGCTCCGGCGGACTTGATTGCGTACAAAGAATCTTAAGTATATATACGACACAGTTGCGTTGTATATGTAATAAAGACTCCTGTATATAATATTATTATTATACGATTAATACTACTAAAGCGCGGATCGTAGTCGTAAATATAGCCCGCCGCCCGGAACCGAAGACTTTGTTAACACACACCCAAATGTATGAAATCTATAAACGCGAAAGACGACGGATTTCGAGTATGTTAATGACAATTAATATTATGGAGCTACATCAACTTTATAATGGCGTGTGTGTAACCCAGGATTTTTGTTTTTTTACAATACGAACACTCGTAGACAGTTTATGGTCAATTTTTTCATATTATTTTTATATTTCTATATTCCTTTTACAGCCCGCAAGAAGTACCGATGTTAAACTAATCTAATTTTCTTTGGGTATTTTTTAGCAAATCAGATGGGTATAATATTATTGTTTCACTTCAATTTGTTTACTGATTGTAATTGCTTATTAAGTTTTTTTCAACATTATACATATTACATGAACGCGAGTCTATAGTGTTCACCCGTCAGTTAAAATTTATTTTTGTCTTCGTCGAGGAACTATAATCTAATAAGATTCAACAAATCTATTATTTACAACAGCCTATTAACGAAAATTAGTTTACTTAATAGATACATGAATATTTACTTCAGTTAATCTGAATTATGAATCTTTTGCAGATCTGGCAGCGTTTTTTTACTCTTATTCTATAGCTTATTAAATAGTTGTATTTCTATTGTTTATTGGAGCTTTAGGTAAATATAATGATACAATTGATTGATGCATTGATTACTCTATAATGGATGAAAGACAACAATTAAACAAACATTTTAAAAAAAACATTGGATAGGTTAATATTGCTTTCAAATGAAATGATAAAACATTTTTAACAAGTAATTTGATAATGTGGATGGAAATAGGTGAATGTTTTAGTTTGTAAAATTCTAAAACCATTACATTTATGGTAATCAGTTCATATTATTTTAAAATTTCATATAGGTAAACAATACTATAGTAGAGATAATATAATATGATTGTACAAAAATAATCAAATTAAATGTAAGTATGTGTAAAAATAAAATGATTAATAATAACAATAATTTATCATAAAATATAATAGAAAGGTTAAAAAAAAAGATAATAATAAACATAAACAATATTGTAATAAAGGTATCTAAAATTATTAAATGGAATTAAATGAAATTAAATAATGAATACAATAATAAACCTGCAATTAAATAAATATTTTAAAGCCTTATTGGATAATATTATTTAGAGTATAAAACTGAAAAGTAAAACATTGAATTGAACATTAGATCACACTTGGAGTATTGTAATAAATACAATATCATAATGATCAATAAAATTGGTGCAGTCACAATGCATATGGATTTCACTCACTATTCTTTAGCCGCCTTGTAAAACTTGGAAACAAGACACACACACTCTAACTGCTTTCACTAGCCCATACTTTATGATAGGAACTTCTTGACTGGAGCATTTGCTACATAACAATCTACCACAATGACGACTAGATAATAATAATAAAAAAATCAGTTAATGAAACAAATTAGATTAAATATACTTCATTATGTCTGTAGTTACTTACCAATGATGCTTACGCATTGTAAAACCGAATTTCAGTCCACATTCCTGACACACTTCACATCCATCCACCCATGGTGGCTCTTTTGTCAAACTATCAAGCAATCTAGCAAAATCAAAAAGTGAGTAACAATAATTGTTTTGAATAACAAATAAATAAAATAAAAATATAATAAAATTGTTTACCTAAACAACAATTGAGAAGTGGCCATTTGACAGTTAAATATTGTAATACCATCGTTATTCATTGCGCCAACACAAGCACCAGCTTTTACTAAAGTCCTACATAAATTTCCATTACCTTTTATATATGCCAATAGTAATGCTGCAAAAATTTTTAAACATTAATATTTAAACATTGTTTTAATTCTATTCATTAACAATTATTTTTATACCTGTATTTCCTTCAGCATCTTGTACCTCAAGAGGATATTTAGGCATGTATTCTAGAAATACTTCACATATGGCTGCTGAACTCTCCTTACTATACTTGGCGAGTTCATGAAGTGGGTTCCGACCCTTCAATGTCAAAGCTTCAGCATTGATCTCAGATTCGCCCAGTAAAGTTTGTACCACTTGTAAATGACCCTCGCGGCAAGCAATATGCAATGCATTTTGACCTATGGTAATATGCAATCTTAATAATTAATACATATTATCGACTTTGAAATTTAAACATAATATGTGTATTGTGTAATATACATTTTAATGAAACATTTGAACTAATTGTAAGTAATATGTGTAAACTGACCTTCACAATCAACTGCATCAAAATTTGCATTATTATTTAACAGCGCGACCACAATTGAAGCATGCCCAGCTTCACTAACTACATGCAATGCAGTCCTTTTCATTGTGTCCTGATCATTTACCTAATGTAAACAAATAGTTTTAATAAATAAATATTATCAATAGTTTTGGATATAAGTGATGAATTAGATGAATATGTACCCTGGCACCGGCTAAAATGATACTGCGGACTAACATTTCATTGCCCGTTGCGACTGCTAAGTGAAGTGGGGTAGTCTGTAATTCGTTTTGAACTCTTGAGTTAACATCTACACTGACAGACAATAAGAACAAGACACTTTCAATGTCACCTTTTTGAATTGCCATGTGTAAAAAGTTGCATCCCTTATTATCAAACTTAAAACAAATTATAATTAAAACATTTGTTACAAATTTTAATGTTTATATAATTTACTTGTTCTGCAGCTGCTGGTAACTTATCTAATATTGATCGAGCCGCTTTGTCATTACGACATGTCAAAGCAGCTGCAAATGGAGTCAGACCAGTGCGATCTCTCTTAGTTAGATCAATGGACGGATGACAGAGTAGTAATGTTATAATACCGGCATGCTGGTTTTTAATTGCCACATGAAGCGGAGTTTTGTGTTCAGCATCCTATAAAATAAATAAATGTATTATATATTATTTATTATTATTATATGTATTATTATTATTTAACCCCTATTATTTTTAAATTTTAAGTGGAATCCTTAATTAAATCTAAAGAAATATAAAAACTGAAAATCATAATTGTAAATTCTAATGTTAAGTTTATTTTAGCAATTATACAAGTAATTTAGTTAAGTAAAGTAATTTGTAGCTTTAAATAAATAACTTTAAAAAATAAAATGAAAACTATAAGTTAAAATCAAAAATATGTTTATCAATCAGTTAAAAAAAGCAAAAATATTATATTACATAATATAATACAGACATACAGTTACACCATTAATCATTAGCATAATTAATAATGCTTGAATATTATAATTAAATACTTTTGGGTACTTAGAATTGGTTAATTATAAATTAATTTAGGTAAAATCTACTGGCAATAAATAAACATATTATAACGAAAATTACAGGAAGTTTAAAAAAATTAAGTAAATGATCTTAGGTACCTAATTATTTTTTATTATTTGATTAAGAATGATGTACATGTACCCATATGACCACATTTTAAATGTTGAAAAATACAATGTATTATTTACATTTTGTATTTTTGTAGTTAAAATGAATTTATTTAAAGTAAAAATTTAAAATATCTAACAATAATAAAATTACTTGGACTAAGCCAAGATACTTTTTGATAGACTACATTACTACAATGAACAGAATTTTTTAATTAAATGAGACATACAATTAAAAATTATATTGTTCACTTTTTTTTTTTTTTTTCTATAATATACTGTAATATTAAGTATACAATAGAAATGTCAATTTAAATGTATACAAAAAATTTCATTTTCATTATAAAAATAGCATTGAATGATGATTTAAATGTATAAAATATTTTAATAGAATAAAATTATTATAAATAAAGTTTTTTGAAATTTCGATTTGTAGAAAGGTTAGAATAATTATGGAAGATACAGTATAATATATTGATTATAATGTATACACACACTTGTTACCTTCTTACGCTTTTCATAGTATACTACTGATACGAAAAAAAAAAATTATAATGTATAAATTTCTTAATTGTAATAATAGTAGTTGAGAATTACTTTATTCTTATATGAATACAATTGTTTAATTTATAAATTATAATCTTAGTAATAAATTTATTATTTACCCAAGCATTGACATTAGCTCCATGTTCTAACAATGTTTGAACTACACTTTGGAGGCTCCATTGACAACATAAGTGTAATGGAGATGATTGATCCTTTGATTCATCTCCACCACGACCCCCGGGTCCAGGTTTACGAGGACTGTTAATATCGCAGCCACTGTACATATTTAAAACACATATCAATATAATAAGTTATAAATAAACACAAAGTTCTAGATGTCTCTAATGTGAGATTTCCTACCATGTTATTATTAGTTCATAGTTTTTCATTATTTACTATTAATATTACTTATTGTACACCTCTGTATAGATTGTAATATTTCAAAATAAAGTCATATTTAAAAAAAATAAACATAAAATTATAATGCGATTTTACCTTCGAATAAGAAAACGAGCAGCGCTTTCAGAATTTTCATCGATTGCTCTATGCAGCAGGGTTTGTAGACATCCCTCTGGTCCTTCACTCCATGAATCTGTGTCAACGCCATACCTTAAAAATCAGTTAATGTTTAGTTACATGTTATATTGTTTCAGTTATTGAATACTAAATGTCATACTTGACAAGTGTAGAAGCAATATCTTCTTGATTGGAGGTCAAAGCCAGCCAAAGAATGGGGTCACCATTAGACGATGGAACTGTCATATCAACACCTCGTTTACATAATTCTTCAACTACAATGTTCTGGCCATTAATCGTGGCTAGTTCCAATGGTGTTTGATCATCTTGAGTTCTACAATAATGATAGTATAATTAATAATCTTATCATAATATTTATATTATAAAGCATAAGCATAATATTTGACTAACTTAGCATCAAAGTTTGATCCTTGCTTCACTAAATATAAAGCAGTTTTTTCATCACCCTTCAATATTGCTTGATGCAGTAGTGTCATACCCTCACCATTTCTCATATCAATATCAGCACCACCTGTCACACAGTGATAGTTATAATAATGACTGGATTTTTTTAATTGTAATGAGCATTGAGTTTACCAGCAATGAGGTCGGGTACAATGTGTTGCATGTCAGATTTTAATGCCAACGATAAAGGTGTATCTCCAAGTGAATCGCGTAGATTTAAATTGACCGTAGACAATCCATCTTTGGGTTCAGCAGTGATAGTATCTAAAATTAAAACCATAGATGATAATGTGTTGTATTAAAAGGACGAAATGATAAAAAACAATTAACTCACTATGGTGATGTAACATGGCATTCACAGCACCTTCCTGTTTGTTAATTATAGCCATGTGTAATGGCGAAAGTCTATAAGAAGTTTGAAGACCATCATCCGTACTTAATATAACACCATCGGATGGCAATGTTTGTAGATTTGGGTTTGCACGGAACTCGAGTAAACGTCGAACGAGACGTGATAGTCCTTTTTTGCATGCAATATGTAACGCGCTTTCTCCCTAAAAGCATAACAATTGAATGTTTCAACTTTCAACATAAAATACGAAACTTCAATAAAAAAAAGCGAGTAAATGGGTACCACTTTGCTGTACATTAGGTGCCGTGTGGATTATTATTATATATTATAGAAGTGTTAAATTTGAATCCAATGATAGGTATCATTGTATACGAAAAACAATTCTGAACGAAGATGATTTGTCAGCCTAGGATATAATTTCTAGTGGTTGGTGAAAAATGTAGTTTATGTTTTAATGGCCTGAATATATCAAAATTTTAATTATTATATTATTATTGTAAGCTAAACTTATGAAAAATATTGTATTAAATTTTCAACTCTTAGCTACTAATACAAAAATGTTTATGAATTATACCTACAAAATAATATGCAAATATTCAAGATTTTGACGAATCTTTGTCAATATTTGAACTTCAAATGCTAATAAAAAAAAATTATGCCTAAGTATTCTTATAATTTTTTAAAAACTATAAGAATAACTTATAAAGAACTTTGTATTAAATTTTCAAGTATTTTGATTGGGTCAAAAAAATTTTATCGACACTTCAAAAAAAAAATTTTCAGAAAAATTGAAAATTTCAAATAAAAAAGTCAAAATATTATAAAAAGTAAATCATGTAAAGAAAATGCCAATTAAAATAACTGATGAAATTTTCAAGTATCTACGACTTATACTTTTTGAATAATAACAAATATTTAAAATCGTTTGAGGTTTTTCCGTCAATTTTTTTTTTTGTTTTTCTCGATTTGTTTAAAAATTTTACTTTTGACCTCTATAATGCACATTGCATTGATATTTTTACAACGAAAATTGTTTTAATTAATCAACATTTTAAGCATTACATATTATTACGTATTAAAATCTAAACTAGTCTCAATAAAATCTAAACTAACACTGTACAAAGTAATGATACGCCCGATAGCGCTATATGCGTGTGAAACCTGGGCCACGACCAAAACAGACGAGCAAAACCTAGCAAGATTTGAAAGAAAGGTGTTACGCCAAATTTTTGGTCCCAGAAGAAACCAAAACACGGGAGAATATGAGCGAAGAAAGAATGAAGAGGTGATAAACATGCTAGAGGATCCGGACATAATAGCTACTATGAAAAGCAAAAGGATAAGCTGGGCAGGGCATGTATGGCGAGGCCGAGAGCAGACAATTGGTCAAGTCACCTACTGGAAGCCGAAGAGCAAAAGACCACTCGGCCGCCCAAGACAAAGATGGGTAGATAGGGTCCATAAA